>VMDO01023992.1:0-30544 GCA_007922755.1 Pedetes capensis
ACAGAGAGGAGAAATTAGGAAAGCACATCTTCAGTGCTAATTTGGTCTCAGTTACCAATTGCTAGAGCCATCTGTAAATACATTTTTAATATGTTTGCAGAATTAGATTTCAACTTGCTGTTTTAGGGTCATTGGTACACTGTAAATATTTAGACTTATTTTTAATTCTCTGATATCAGTGAGTATTACTGAGTTGTTTATTTTCCTAAAATATATAAAGAAAAAAGTGGAGTCCTGGAATGGAGGGGGCAGGAGTTATTGTTTGGTTATGAAGTCTCCCTTAAGGAAGATCACTCACATGTTGAAGTCTTGGCCCCGCAGCTGTGGCACTCTTGAGAGGAGACTGGATGGTGAGGGCACTAACTGCATCAACAGGTTAACCAATCCATGAGTTCATAGCTGAATGGGCTATTGGAAGATGGAGTCTGTTTGGAGGAAGTGGGGCAATGGGAGCATGAGTTCAAAGTGCACAGCTTCTCCCTAGCACCTGTCTTCCTCTTGCTCTCTGTTCTCCAGCTGACAGGAGTGACACAACTCTGCTCCACACACTCCTGCTGCCATGATGTCCTGCTTTGTCTCAGGTCCAAAGCGAAGAAGCTGTGGAACATGGACTAAAATATGTGGAATATGAACCAAAACAAACCTTTCTGCCTTTAAAATGGTTTTCTTAGGTATTTAGTTACAGTCAGATTTTTGTGACAAAAAGCTAACTGAGAGAGAGGGAAAGAGAGAGAGAGGGAAGGAAGGAAGGAAGGAAGGAAGGAAGGAAGGAAGGAAGGAAGGATGGAAGGAAGGAAAGAAGGAAGGAAGGGGGGAGGGAAGGAAGGAAGGAGGGAAGAAAGAAAGGAGAAAAAGAGCCAAAAGGAAAAATAGAAAGAAGATAAAGATTTTGAGCGTCTTAGCCTTCTTTGTGGGCTAGGATTTAGCTCAGTTGGTAGAGCACCCCTCTGAAGTCCCAAGTTCGATTCTCAGAACAACAAAAGTGAGAGAACAATGGGGCAATTTACTCCAGAGTCAATCACAAAGCAATCAGACTTTGAAAACCCCATGAGGGTCACTATGAGTCAGACATGGCTCATGGCTTGACAGTACCTAACAACAATAACAGCAAACGTCTTTGTATACTTAGTAATTTCCAGCATAGTAATTAGCAGAGTGTCTTTGCTATATAGGCCACTGTATAAATATCTATCTACTGAGTGAAAAGAATCAGACTGATTACTGCTATGGTCATAATCTAGTACCAATAACCTAAAAGTAAAATTTTGTATCTTGCATCACATTTCTCCTTTGTATTCTGCACTCATCATGCCCCACCTCTCCATGGTGAATGTGTACTTCCCCTTTGCCCACCATTCCGACTCTATCATCCTCTCCCAGCTCTCTTTGTATGAGGTCAATTCTACAGAAATACTCTCCCAACAAGTATCCCTCCCTTCTCAAAATCTTGTCAGATTAATATTCCTTAAGACAGACCATTTTGGGCCTACTCAAAAGCATATACATTTTTAATAATAAAAGGTCCTCAGATATATATAAAGCAAAATCAAATTCTTTTATCCCCACATTCTGCCATTCTCACATTTCTCCACCAACTAGTCTAGTCTTACATTGTTGAAGATGTGAGCTTAGAATATAGCCTAAAGAATGTACTATCCTGAGACCATGTTATCTTGATAAAATTAATTATGCTCTTTTTGCTTCAATTTTCACACCAATAGAAAGCACAGAAGAAGTGTGCCCTTGATATAGAGTTCTTTCAATGGTTAATACTGTGAAATGCCTGAGTTTCTGGGCACAAGTTCCAGTCTCTTCAAATTTACTGTGTAATTTTGGCAAGTTATTTAAGATCTCTGATGTGGTTGCAATGTCCTTTCTTAAAATCATGTTCAAATTTAATTGTTCTAGTAACAGAATTAGGGCTGGGGTTTAGGTCAGTTGGTAGAGTGCTGTTCTGCACTCTCTGAGGCACTGGGTCCAATCCTTAGCACTGCAAAAATGGGAGGACATGGCAATCACTCCCAAGGCAATCCCAAAACAATCAGCCATTGAAAACATTATGAGTAGCAAAGAAGCACTAATATAGTGCTGGACATGGCACAGTGTTATAGAGCATTTAATTCTCTAGTACATAGGGTCACTATGACTTGGACCCAACAAAATGGCACCTAATAATAACAACAGTAACAGAATTAAGAAGTAGGGCCTTGTAGAGGTGAGTAGGTCATGAGGGGTCTGTCTCATGAGTAGATTAATGTTATCAGGGGAGGGGTCAGTTTTCTCCAAGATTGGTTTGCTATAAGTTTCACCCTCTTTTGTCCACTATCTCTATCTCACACACACTCACTTTTCTTTCTGCCATGTTATGATGCTGTAAGTAGGTCCTCACCAAACCTAGCTAAGTAAACTTGAATTGGTTGTAGCTCATTCAGCCAGTGGTGGTCTGTTATAGCAGCAGAAATCAGACTAATACATTCTTCTTGCCACAGTTTCTCAAGTGTAAAATTGGGAGAATAGTACCTGATTCATAAGGTTCTTATAAGGATGAAATGAATTAAGTTTCAAGGCTCCTACAACACACAACTTGTATTTACAATGTACTTTTTACTTTTACCCAATTTGTTATTTAAAACAATACACTAGATTTTTCCCTAACTTCTTTCATTTGTATATTATCATCATCATCATCATCATCATCATCATCATCATCATCATCAATTTTTTCACTGCAGGCCTCCCCTGACAACTCTTGCTGTAAAAAGTCCCCTTCATTCCTCAAGGCTTCCATCTTAATCCTTAACTTCTCCCTTACTAACATCCTCCTCTTTCTTCCAACCATGATTTTTTTAAAGCCTACAACAATTACATGTCATTTTCTTACAGAATTATTCTTATTATCTCATTGATTTATTTAAAATTATTCCTAAGACTTACTTCTTTCAGATACTATACTTTTGTAATACCAATAAATAAATTTTAACTTATAACTACAATTATAAAAAAATTAACAAGAAAGCAAAAAAGGAAGCTTCATGCCCACAATCCCTCAAGGAAACAATAATAACTAAAGATTGGATGTAATAATTTTATGGAAGATCTGGAAATAAGTCAAACACATGCAAAAGTAAGTCCTTCATCATTACTGTTTACTTTCAATGTAAGTGGTTTAAATTATTCAATCAAAAGGCATAAACTAGAAGAATGAATTTTAAAGCTATTCACGGTGGCACACACCTATAATTATAGTAATTTGAGAAGTAGATGCAAGAGGATCATGAGATTGAGGTTAGAGGCAGCCTGAATAACTTAGCAAGAACTTGTATCAATATAAAAATAAAAAATAAATGAGCAGAGGTGCAGCTCACTGGTAGAGGACTTGCAAAGTATGTGAAAGGCCCTGGGTTCAACTCTCATGTACTGCAAAATAAAATGAATTTTAAAAAGACAGTATTAAAGTATATATTGTCTATAATAGACGAGCTTTATGTCTAAAGACATGCATAGCTTGAAAATTAAACAGTAATAAAAAAGTGAAAAAATATATTCCATGAAAATAGTAACTGAATGAAATCAGGAGTAACTATACTAATAGGAAAAAAATAAACTTTAAGTCAAAAATTCTAACTGGAGATAAAAGAAGAGGATTACATAATGATAAAAGTGTAAATTCACTGAGAAAATATAACAATTGAAAACATACTTGGGAGTGGGGCGCGGTGGCACACGCCTGTAATCCCAGCAGCTCAGGAGGCAGAGGCAGGAGGATCACAAGTTCAAGACCAGAGGCAGTCTGTGTAATTTAGTGAGACTCAGACTCAAAAAGTAAAAAAAAAAAAAAAAAAAAAGGGCTGGGGCGCAGCTCAGTGGTCCAGCACTTGCAAAGCATGCAGGCGTGAGACCCTGGGTTCAACCCCCAGTACAACAACAACAACAACAACAACAACAACAACAAATAATAATAAAAAAATAAAAAAAAACCTTGGTAGAGTTACAAAATATATGAAAGAAATATTGACAGAATTGAATGGATAAATAGCTCTACTGTAATAGATTGGGATATTAATTCTCTACTTTCAATAATGTCTCAAAGAGCCAGACGGAATGTCAGCAAGGAAACACAGGGCTTTAACAACAATAAAAACAATTGGATATAACATCATTGAACAAAATTCAACACTCTGGTTAAATTAAAAACATTCAATACATTGGGAATAAAAGGAAACATCTTCTATAAAATAAAGGTCATATATGAAAGTGCTCAACTAATGCCTTACTTCATTTTGAAAGATAAGATCAGGAACAAGACTGGTATGTTCTTTATCTATTTCATCAACACAGTACTAAAGAGGAGCAATTAGACCAGAAAAAGAAAAGGAATCAACAATTTTAAGGGAGAAATAAAATTATCTCCATTTGCAAAGAGTATACTTTAATATGTGGAAAATCCTAAACCATTTGACAAAAAGGAAAATGTTAAACTTAATTAATGAATATGGAAGGAAAATAGGCTTAAATATAAAAAAGAATATGTGCAAGACACAGTGTCATTGTGTTGTACATAGGGTTGCTATAAGTTGGACCTGACCTGACAACACCAAAAAACAACAGCAACAACAGGATTTAAAATCAACATACCAAAATCGATTGCTTTTCTATATGATAATATTGAAAAATTTGAGAAAGAATTCCACAACTCTCCTTAAGATAGAATAAAAAACAATTAAATATTTTTAAAAAGTCACTTAGGAAGTAAAATGTACAATGAAAACTTAAAAATAGGCTGAAAAATATTGAAGAAAAAACAATGAACAGAGTGACATACCATGTTTATGGATTGAAACACTATTAATAAAATGACAATAGTAACCAAAGCAATCCATAGGTTTGATACTAAGTCTGTCAAAAACCCAACAATGATTTTTTCAAAAGTAGAAATATCCATCCTAAAATCCATATATAATTTCAAGGGATCCTCAATAGCCAAGACAATCCTGAAAAAGAGGAGTTGCAAGACTCATGTCTTCTAACTTCCAAACTTACTACAAAGTTTTAGATACCAAAATAGTGTGGCACTGGCATAAAGGTAGAAAAGCATGCCAAGGAAATGAAATAAATGCTTTAGAAATAAAACCTCCCATATATGAACAAATGATTTCTACCAAGAATTCCAAGCTGTTCAATGGGGAAAGAATAGTTATTTTTAATGAACGCTGCAGGTAGAAGTGGATATTCACATAGAAGAAGGTTAAGTTAGTCCTTTTCCCTACTCCTTATACAAAAGTTAACTCAAAATGGAAGAAATAGCTGAAATTATAAAATTGTTCTGTTGACTATTTTACTGTGTGGATTGCAACAAATTATGAATAATATTGTGAAGAACGTGAATACCAGAGCATGTATTTTTACTCATAAGGAACCTGAACATTTACCAGGAGGCAGCTGTTAAAACAGAACTAGGTAATACTGCCTGGTTTAAAGTTAAGAAAGGTGTGCATCAGGGCTGTAACATTTCACCAAACCTCTTCAATCTCTATGTTGAGAAAATAATTTGAGAAGCTAGACTTTATGAAGAACCTGGCATCAGGATTGGAGGAAGATTCATTAATATCCTGCATTATGCAGATGACACAATTTTACTTGATGAAAGTTAAGACAATTTAAAGCATTTATTGATGAAGATCAAAGAACAAAGCTTTCAGTATGGATTGCACCTCAACATTAAGAAAACAAAAATCCTTACAACTGGTTCAATAAGCAACTTCTTGATAAATGGAGAAAACATTGAAGTTGTCCAAGATTTTGCTTTACTTGGTTCTATAATCAACATTCACAGAACCAGCGGTCAAATCAAAAGATGCACTGCATTGGGAAAAGCTATTGCAAAAGTCCTCTTTAAAGTATTGAAAAGTAAAGATGTCACATTGAAGATGAGGATGTGCCTGATTCATGCCATGGTATTTTCAGTGAAAGTAGACATTGAATAAGGGAGACAGGAGAAGAATTGATGCTTCTGAATTATGGGGCTGGAGATGCATATTGAATATACCATGAACTGCCAAAAGAACCAACAGATCTGTCCTAGAAGAAGTGTGACCAGAGGGCTCCTTAGAAGCAAAGATGGCTAGACTGCATCAGATGTATTTCAGACTTGTTGTCAGGAGGGACCAATCCCTGGAGAAGGGCATAATGTTTAGGAGTGTGGCAAGTCAATGAAAAAAAGGAAAACCCTGAACTTGATGGATTGACATAGTGTCTGCAACAATGGGCTTAAACATAAAAAAGTTTGTGTGCCTGGCACAGAATTGGGAATGTTTGATCCCATTGTACATAAGGTGGCTATGTGTCAGACCCAACTCAAAAGCACCTAACAACAACGATATAAATTTCTTAGGGGGAAAATCATATAGGAAAACTTTATGACCTTGAATTTGGCAATGATTCTTTATTGTAGCACCAATGTCTCAAGCAACAAAAACGAAAAAATCCAAACTGAATTTTATCAAAATTAAAACCATTTGTGGAATAAAGAACACTATCAACAGAATAAAAAAGCAACAAACAAAACTTAAAGTAAAATTTACAAATCACATATATAATTGATGGGTATTTAGATTATCAGAAAACTACTAAAACTCAATAGAAGCAATAAAACCTCACATATTCCAATCTGAACCTGTACAAAAACATTGAATAGGATTTTTTTAAATATATAAAAGTGGACAATAACCATATGAAAAGATGTTAGTAAAACATTGCTAACCCTTATGGAAATGCAAATTGAAACTAAAATGAGATAGCCATTTATAATCAGTATCAGGGGAGAAAGACCTGATAGCCTACTTCCAAAAACCAGTCAGCCATTGTAAACCCTATGAATAGCAGAGAAGCACTAGTAGCAGTGTTTCGCCTATTGTACATAGCATTGCGATGAATCAGACACCGACTAGATGGCACCTAACAATAACAACGAGTAGCATAAATCACAATTTTCAACAAAAGAAAACTGCATAAAACCAAAAAACACAAAATAACAAGTGTTAACAAGAATATGGAGAAGTTAGAATACTTACACATTGCTCTTGAGAATGCAAAAGGTTACAATTGCTACAGGAAACTGTATGGTAGTCCCTTACATGATTAAGCATGGAATTACCACACAATCTAGTAATTCCGCTCCTATTCATATTCACAGAAGAATCGGAAGCAGAGCCTTTAACAGCTTATTTGCACATCTATGTTTATAGCAACATTATTTTCAACAGTCAAAAGATGGAAGCAAGCTTAGTGTTCATGGGATACCAAAAATGTATACATATGTTGGGATGAAAAATTCCCATTTTGTTGTTTAACAATATGTCTTATGTTTGCTCTGATAGTAGAATATAATCCATAACATCATACTATACATTATTACCATAATTTAATTCAACTTCAAAAAGAAATATATAGATAACATCTCTTAAAATGTGTGTGTTTTGTTGTTGTTGTTGTTAGGTGCCGTCGAGTCGGTATCCAAATCATAGCGACCCTCTGTACAACAGGGGAAACACTATTGTCAGTGAGTGTTCTCAGCTGTTCATAGGGTTTTCAATGGCAGATTGATTTTTGGGAGGGGGTTGCCAGGTCCTTCTCCCAAGCCTACAGCTTCTGGTGTTCCCAGGCAGTCTCCCATCCAGGTACTAACCAGGCCTGACCCTGCTTAGCTTCTGAGATCTGACGGGATCAGATGCCACAGGGCTAGGGCTGCAGGCGTGTGCGTTTTAGCACCCCTCAAAAGTAACTACTATAAAAGAACAGCATAATCTGTTAGGAATTGTAAGCTCATGTTCCTTCTTCAGAGACTAAGTGATATAAAATGTCAAATAGTAAAGTCGGTGCTGTAAATAGAGGAGGTTCTCACCTAATAGTTTTTTTCAAAATGAAACAAACACTGCATAAACACTGCATAAACACTAAACACTAGATAAAGTAAATTGGTCTGTATTTTGTACACACAACTCTTACATTTGACAAGGTTTGTAGTTTAGATTAAATTTTGAAAGGGAGGAGGGAGGGACATAAAGAGGGAGAGAGGGGAAGAGAGAAAGATGAGGAGGGAGGGAGAGGAGGGAGAGAGATAGAGAGAGAGAGAACTCACAGAAAATACACAGTAGCTAGCAAAGCCAATGCTGAGGCTGTCTGAGGAGAAAAGGGGGCTGCTCTTGGCAGAAAGACTGTGGGACATGTGTAGGTTTGCCATGTGGCTGGGCTCTGCTGAAGGCTCCCGGATGCCCATACCATCCTCATGTCTCTGCTTCCTGTGTGCTGCAGAGCAGAGTTGCTAGGTGGTGAGGTGGTGTGCACTGTACACTTGGATCCAGGCTCCTCTGCAGTCTCTGCCTGTCACCTAGGCCTGTTCTAGACCCTTAGCAGCTTACCCTGGTCTCTGTGGCTGAAGTCCTCAACTCTGTATTGGCAGTTCTCAAATTCATTCTGAAATCCTTTCCTGTGAGAAAGGCCCAGGTAAACCTTGGTCTGTTGCACTCTGCTCTGAGCTCACCTGGGTAGCTCTGAGGGGTTAATCATAGGTAACATAAAGAGACATTTTTTCCCCAGTGTTTATGGTTTAATGGGTCACATTGTATAAAAGCAGTCGAATAAAACCCCCAGGGATAAAATTCAGCCATGAAGAGAGCTGCTCTATTATTCAATCAGTTTTACCACCTTTTAAGCAGAGATTTTTAGACTTACTCTGCTTATTTCCATATCTATTAGTAAAAAAAAAATAATAGAACTCTATTTCCAGTTGATACTTACCTGTATGCCACTTGAAATGTGCTCATTAGGCCATTATGGAAGGTATCTTAGCAATTCTGCCTGTCTGCTATAGAGAAAAAAATTTATTAACATTTTAGAGAAGTATACCTTCCAATCGTTCCCACTTCACCTTGCACACCAAAATTAATACAGAAAGCATTTCTTAAATGAGCACTTCTTGATTAGATCCATATGGTCTGGGGTCATTTGCATGTCCCTTTCCTGGAGAAAGTCTCTCTTCCTTCCACATTGGGCTTACTCTCATCACACATCAGAATTCTGATGCGAGCCAAAGAGAGTTCCAGCTTGTAGCTACTGCTTTAGTTTGCACTGGCTTCTTGGACAGGTTTTATGTATAGTGTGCCATCTTTCCTTGATTCCTGATGTCTAATTTGCTAATTCATCCAAATATAGTTCTTACCGATATAGAATTCTTGAAAATGTATGTACATTTTAAGAAGACAAAAAGTGCAGAATCTAATAACTTAGTGTTTAGGATTAGGGATAGCATAGTTTTGGAGAGGTTTCTAGGTGGAACAGCTTTTGCAGGGTAATTTGTGAAAGCTGGCCTCTATCCCTGGAAAGTCAGTGTGGTATGGATATTGGTTTTGGAGTCAGACTGTTTGGAATTAACTCCTGGTGTTAACATTAGTAACTGCATGACTTCAGACTGTTACCTGTTTTATCTATGCCTTATCTTCTTTATATAAAAAATAGACTCATAATAGCAATGGCCTCAAATCATTTGTTATAATACAGCATATAAGACAGCAATGAGTTACTCACATAAAATACTTCAAATGATATGTAACAGAAAATAAATACTAGGAGGCCGGGCGTGGTGGCACATGCCTATAATCCCAACGGCTTGGGAGGTGGAGGCAGGAGGATCACAAGTTCAAGACCAGAGGCAGTTTGCATAACTTAGTGAGACCCTGTCTCAAAAAGTAAAAAAAGAAAAGAATGGGCTGGGGGTGCAGCTTGGTGGTCCAGCACTTGCAAAGCAGGCCCGAGGCTCTGGGTTCAACCCCTAGTACCGGAAAAAAAAGTACTAGGTTAATTTCTGCTACAGTGATCAAACAGGTTGGGATCAGGCAGACTTGGTTCAAATCCCCAATCCACCATATACTTAACTGCATAGAGCCTCAGAGCCCTCATATTCAAAACAGATAAAGACATGAGGAGGATCTAGCTGTCACATATGTCACCCCACTGATCATCAAGGTTAATTTCACTGATCTGGCTGTGTAGGCAGGTTTCCCTTTCCTCCCTTACTACTCCACGTATGTCGCTTCTGAAGCTGTGCTATTGGGGAAGAGGAAGATCATCCTCGATGGAGGAGGACCATTCTGCAGTCAAGCACATATGAGAACATATGCTCTTCTGCCAGAACCTCAAAACAAGCTCTCAAAACACAGACCAGAAGGTAGTATAAATCCATGAGATAATGTATGTAAAAGTTGTAGCACAACAGAGGGCATGTAATATTGAGTAGCTTTTGATAAATGTGATGATAATATATTTAAAGTAAGAGGTTGGTATAAAGTCAGAACTGAATAAATGTTAGCTTGCTCTGTCCCTGATCTCCTAACCTCCTTCTCTCCCAACAAATTCAGCCCATATAAAAGATGTAACAATAGAAAAAAGAGCAAGTATTCTGATCTGTTGTTAGCTAAAATACTGTGTGCTTTAAGATTAACCCATTAGTTAACATGGGTTGAATTATAGTTGAAATTAACAACTGCACTACTCACCATTGGTTGACCATCCTCATGTGGCATCACACCTCATCTTGACACATCGCAGAGTCCTAGAAATGTATTATTTTATAATACTTATTACTTCTGCTTTTCTAATAAGGAAACCAAGGCTGGGAGAGTGTACTCACCCAGGCATAGATCACACAGCTCACTGGAAGTCAAAATACATGGTGGCAGTATTCTTTGTGACACCTGCCTCCAAACTAAAGCAAATGGCCTCTGTCAATATGATAGGAATGTAGGTTTTTATGAATTCTATATTCATTTTCAGAAACCACAGCCTTTTTCTCTAAATTGTCCTCAAATATTGAAACTATAAAAATAAAGATAGAGATGATTTCCATTCTGAAATGCAAGGGGAACACCTAGGAAGTAAGTCAGAGCATTTAATGAAATGATGACTGCGAAAGACCCATAGAACCATCTTGCTCTGGTAACTGCCTCTGGAACAGCCAGATTTCTTTAGGCAAACAGACTGATTGATGGTTATAAAATGACAGCCAGCTCAAAGAAAACTGCACCTGTTGAAAAGTTTAAAAAGATACTAACTGGCCTGGTTCTCATTACTCTTTGAAGTGTCTAAGAACTTGAGGAAAATAGCAGCATGCATATAGTGTCTTTTTCTTTGTAACACTAAGACCTGTTGAGGGAGTGAATAGTATACAAATTATTGGCAGCTTCCCTCATGCATTAAAAACAGCTAAAAGCCAGGTGTGGTGGTGCACTCCTGTAATCCCAGCGACTCAGGAGGCAGAGGCAGGAAGATTACAAGTTCACCAGAGGCAGTGTGCGTAATTTAGCAAGACTTTGTACAAAAAGCTAAAAAAAATGGGCTGAGGGTGCAGCTCAGTGGTATAGCACTTGCAAAGCATACAAGCGCCACGTCCTAGGTTCAACCCCCAGTACTGCAAGGAAAAGAAGAAAAAGAAAAAAAGGAAGAGCTACAACTGTAAACCTTGAAAGTTTAAAAAACAATATCTCTCAATGAAAACAATGGCAAACTTTTATTTTAAAAGGTATACAATTAAATAAAATTTATTTTAAAAAGTCTTCTCTAGAAGCAGAGAGTCTGGTATGTTTTTTTCTAAGCTTCACAGTCATCTTTTGAATAAAAATACCAGTGGAAAAGTGTTCTCAACATTTATATTTATTTCCAAAAACCTTTTCAGGAGTTATGCCTATGTAATTCTACCTGTGGACCCTCACCCCTATTAAATCTGGTGAGATGGTCAAGCACACTGACCGTCCACATCATTTGATTCAGGCACCATTCAGTGTTGGTACCTGCTATTCTACTTGGTAGTGAGGGTTCAGGAAAGAAGGAGATATCATCCTTATCCTCAGGAAGCAGACAGCCTGACCTGGTGAAACCTCTAGACCCGGAGATATAAGTGTGAAGATTTTCTTTCTACTTGATACCTGCCTAAACAAAAGAAGATGGGAATATGTTTAAGGCAGGCTGCTGAGATGGCCTGGCATTTTGTACTGTACTATTAACATCTGCTTTCTTCTCGTTCTATAGTCTTACTGAAGCTTGGTATGGCAAATGGTACCTGAGGAACGTAATGCATCTGGTAAGCACTTAAAGTCCATTATAGAAGTTGCAGCATACACTGCCAAAAATTGTCTCAGAGTAAGATAAGTCTGATGTCAGTGACCCTAACATTATAGTCTGGATAGTGTTGTCTCAACCCACTCCTAGTTTGTATATGTGCCTAGCAGTACCAAGGTTCCATATCTTTGCTGGGTGAGAATAGATCTTAATTCTGCTGATTCCAGACTTACATGTCAGCCCAAGCTTACATTCCCTGCTCTTGGGCTCTTTCTGTTAACTGTTACCAACTCCAGTGAGCATTTGGGGATGTGAAGAGATTATACTACAACAATGCCAACAAATTCAAATTCAATCTTAAGACATTTCTCCCGTTATAAATTCACTCTCATTTCGCAAATTCAGATCCCAGCATCTTGCACTATCTTTCTCTCGCCTGCCATGGCTTAAGCTTTTCACTTAACTTCCTGCTCTACTATCTGTTTATTTCTAATGCAGATTATTTATTTCCATTTAATCTTTCTCTATTTCTTTATATAGGCAGAAGACCATTTAGACTTTGCAGGCCTTCTCCCAAAACTTGTTTAATGGCATTACTAAGAGGAAGATAAATTCTGGCCACTAAATTCAAGATAACATAGGATTCTACTATTCTACAGTATGAGAAGACACAGATGATTTCACAGTGGAGGTCACATATATACTGTGTGACCCAGATGGTCTCTCCCTTCCTAGGGAATAGATTCATATTTTATATTCCTTTAATGCTCCTATTTCATTTAATATGGAAGACATGGAAGACTTCATGCTAAGTGAGCATATGCTGTACAATTTGTTGAAGAAACAGAATGTAGGAGGTAGAATTCTGTGGGAAAAAACCATGTTTTACAGTGAGGCTCTGTTAGTCACTTACTATATAACTTTGGGATAAGTCATTTAACAATTCTGAGCTTCTGTGTCTTCATCTGCCAAGCTGACTTCATATGTTACAGGAATGTTGTGAGAATTAAATGAGGTAAGAAATGAAAATATAATTATGCTTATTTTTTCCCTTCATGGTATGCAGTTTTGTGAGTGAAAGAGAGAGAGAGAGAGAGAGAGAGAGAGAGAGAGAGAGAGAAAGAGAGAAGTACAGAATGAAAAGTTTCGCCTTACAGCAGTAAGAATGGCCAAGATCAATAAAACTAACAACAAATGCTGGTGAGGTTGTGGGGAAAAGGGTATGCTCTTACATTGTTGGTGGAGCTGTAAATTGGTCCAACCACTGTGGAAATCAATATGGATGTATCTTAAAAAAACTAAAAATTGATCTACAGTATGACCCAGCTATAACACTATTGGGGATTTACCCAAAGGGAGATGGGTCATCATACCACAGAGACACCTGCATCTCCATGTTCAATGCAGCGCTTTTCACAATAGCAAGGATATGGAATCAACCAAAGTGTCCTTCAACAGAAGAATGGATAAAAAAACTGTGGTATATATACACAATGGAATACTACTCAGCAATCAAGAAAAATGAAATAAGGTTATTTGCAGCAAGATAGAATTAGAGAAAATTATTTTAAGTGAGCGAACACAAGCTCAGAAAGAGAAACACCACATGTTCTCACTCATATTTGGGAGCTGAATCAAAATTATAAGAATGAAAAATCCTATTCAAAGGTTGGATCAAAATAAAAGAAGAAAAAGCTAAGAATAGTGTTATTATAGAGGGTCTAGAAAATGCATGTAATAGTTCTGACAAGGTAAAAAGAAAGTTCACTGCAGGAAAAATTTCTATCTTAAACAGAACTGGAACCCAAGGGTATATAGAAAAATATTACCATAAAAAGACAAGTAAATGGTAGAGAAGTCTTTGATGAGGGGATGGGATGGGGAGGGATGCGTACAAGAGGCTAAGGGGGAACCTATATGAATAATGTACAACAAAATGCATATATGGAAATGTCACAATGAAAAACATGTCAGAATGAATCACAATAAGGTGTACATTAAAAATTTCCAATAATTAAAAAAAATCGATGAGTTCCACTATGAATCAGACATGACTCAACAACACCTAACAACAACAATAAAAATATTTTAAAATAAAAAAAAGTAAGTACTTCTCATGCCCCTCTTCACCTGTAAGAGGAAATTTTGAGTTGACTGAGAGCCTGGGTATTGTGCCTTACTAGTTCTTCTGGCTGCTTGTCTTCATTTCTAGTGAACAGCTGAGTATTAGGTATGTTTCTAGCCTCTCTAAAATCAATGCTGGAATGTCTGCCCTATATACACGTCACAGACACACCTCGATTGGGACAACTCAGTAACAATCATTAGTAATCATGCCTGATTTCTGCACCACCTCACCTCCTTTAACTCCTAGAAGAAGTCAACCTTTCAGAGCACAATTTTTAATGCAGAACTACCAGTGCAGTATCCGCACCCCAGCTACCTCCTATCAGACTCTCACATTGGAGGCACAGCCTCTTTCCTAATTATCTTGAGGTCTGGTGCCAGGGAACTAGGGCAGCTCCCATGCTCCAGAGACCATTGCAAGCCTGAAAACCAGCCTATCCCAAGTCTGCTGACCCTGCCTCACCCGCTCTTGTGTAAACAAAGAGACAGAACAAAAGAGAACAGTAAAGTCTCTGTCCATAGGCTCTTCTGCTTCCTGGCCCACCTTGCTGCTTTTCCAGTGGCCCTGCGTGGTGGGAAGCAGCCCCTCTTATTTGGAACTGTAACAGTCTTTTCAGTTGCACCCATCTCTTTTGATCTTCTACCTATAAATACCATATATCTTAAAACTAGCAGCATAATTCAGAAAGTTGTCAATGGGACTTTTTCTCCTAGATTCATAAGAAGGGATCAGGTTGGTCTATAGGCATACAGTTTATTTCACTCATAAAAAAGGCTGTGAATATTTGGTTTCTCCTCAGACCATCATGTTATTAGATTTATTATTTTTAAAAATATAATAAACATACAAACTCTCATGTTACTAAAAACCAGTAGGAAGATTTTAAAAATCTAATAGAGAAATACGGATAAACTGATAACTTTAAAAATGCTACAAAGAAAAGTCATTAGGCATAATGAGCTTTTTTGGTTTGGATTTTGTTTTTTTTGAGTCAAGGTGTTGCTATGCTACCGAGGCTGGCTTCGAACTCACAACCCTCCTGCCTCAGTCTTCTTCTGGGTATACTGGCATGAGTTATTGCGCCTGACACAATGATATTTTGTGACATAGTTCAGTAGGTCGAGGAAAGCTTCTTTGTGGAAGGGAAATATGAGCTGAGAGCCAAAAGGTAAAAGGAGGCAGCCCATTGGCAACAAGAGGGCGTACCACCTCCCTGGGTGCATGACAGGTTGGATACCAACATGAACTTGGCTATTTCTTTCATCACCTGGAGCTGTTGTTAGGTGCAGGGGAGTCATATCCTCCTTATAGCAACCCTATGTACAACAGAAAAAACACTACAGACACTGTGCCACGCACATAATCTTGTTATGTTTCAGGCTACTGTTATCACTTGGAGAGTCTTCTTCAAAAAATTTTTTCTAACACCTAATGCAATAGGCCATGCATACTTTTTAAGATGCACAGAGGTCTCCTCGACTAGTATAGGAGTTATGATATAAATTCCATAATAAAGACACATTTGTACTGATTAACAGTCCATGGTCCACCTTAAGCATGCTCTGAAATTAAAATACCTGAATGGACAATAATATGATATTATAGTGCTAAATTGGAAGATGGAGCTAACTGGTAACAAAAAAAAAGTGTTCCTCTTGTAACATACTACACAGTACATGTCATGTATGTTTCATGTATGTTTAACATGCAGGAAATACCATGGTCATCATTTGTTCATCTATTCACATTTACTAAGCAGGTACAAAGTCATAGGTCCACAGGAGCCATGCAGAGTCAGGTTTCTCATGCCAAAGCTTTTACAGCACAAATGAGTACAAACAAGGGCATAAAGTTTTGCAACACAAGGGCAGCTGTACCTATCGGATCCTCCAAGAGACGCCCAGGAAGAAAATTATTTTAGACAAGGAGAGTCCCAATGGGTTTCTATAGGAAATGACACTTGAAAGGAGATTTAGAGAGCTAAATGACTTTATTCATCCTGGGATTTCTGAGTCATCCAACAAGCTAAGCAGGGGAGACCAGCTGAGGATATGAGGGAAGGAGGATACCAGGAATCTCTTTTGGAGATGTTTTATATAATTTCATAATGAGAATCTCAGAACTGGGTAGCAACATTTTCTTTGCATGATAGATAAAGATTTGGCCAGATCAGGAGAGGTCAAGTGACTTGCAAAAGGCCACACAGCTAATTAGCTCCCTAGCCAGATCCAGGCTCTGCCTCCAGACTCCACAGCATGTGGTAGGAAGCACAGCCCTGCAGGAAACATAAAGTACTGTCACATAATGGTGAAGTATTTTAGGGACATGGTCTCATCTCAGTCTTTTTCAAGTCCTTACACCACCAAATGTGTTTGGGAATAGATTTGCTTCCCTGTCCCCATGTATCCTCAGAAGTTTAGACTGAAATTGACCCCATGAGGAAACCTCACAGGTGACAGGAATTCATCACTGCAAAGAAGTCAGCTCACCTGTGGGGTTATTCAGTCAAGAAATAGAAACTTTAAATCTATGTTAGAGGAATTTTATAAAAGGTCAGGAACTTAGACAAGAAATATTCTATCTTGGCTTGTTTGTTTCTCCTGTTCTTCTTTCCATACTATATATTGGCACAATAAGGAATAGAAGAACATAAAAGTCTTTCCCCTACCCTACTATCCAGTTTGTGCCGAAGGGACCCATGTAAGGACTGGAACTAAAGTCTGAAGTTTTGTTGCTGTTTCTTCAGAAGAGCTAGGGCAGGTGAGTATCCCTAAATGGTGTGTATCTGTCCCTTACTTTACTATTGTTTCTATCACTCTGAATATAAAATCAAATGCTGTGCTTCCACATCATGCTACCACATGAGAAAGATCATGGATCTTAATATCTCTCAGAGAGGTGAAAAATAAAAGAAAATCCTCTCATTCAGTCTGTGAAACCCTCTGACCCTGGTCACCCTGATTGATTTACTCTTGAGATCCTTTAAGATTTAGCCCAACTGTCACTGACTCTTTTCTCGGCCTCATCTTCCCCAGTGGGCCACATACTCTTTCTTTTTTGCTGTGACTTTAACCTGTATTTATTTTAATTAAAGCACTCACCACATGAGATTGTGACCATAGATTTATGTGGCTTTCTCCCCTACTAGAGTGAAAACTTTAGAAGGTCAAAGACTGTATTTTATTTATCCCTTACTTTCTGAAAATAAGAATAGACAACACAGTGCTTGCTCAAATACTGTTGAGTGAAGAAAATTTAATATGCACAAGATAGTCGTATATGTCACACAGTCAGGGATCATGTCATAGGCATGTTCACATCCAAGAGAATCCTGAACATGACACAGAGTGGGAACTCAGTAAGTTTAATGAATAAATGTGAATTAATAGAAAGTAAATTGAGGTAGGAAATATTATATGTGACAAAAATAAAGAACAGAAGGGCATGGCAATCTACTCCTTAAGCAATCCTGAAACAATTAGCTAATGAAAACCCTATGAGGGTCGTTACGAGTTGGACCCAACTTGAAGGCATCTAGCAACAACAACAACAACAATAATAAAGAAACAGGGCTGGGGTTTACCTCAGTTGGTAGAGTATTGCTCTGCACTCTCTGAGGTCCTTGGTTCAAGCCCCAGCACCAAGAAAATTGGGAAAAAGATATGGCAACCCACCCTCAAAACAATCCTGAAATGATCAGCCATAAAAAAAAACCATGCGAGTCTCTATGAGTCAGACTCAACTTGAGGGCATCTAACAATAACAACAATAAAGAAGCAAGATACCAATGTTACTTAAAAATAAGGAGAAAAAAAGAAAAATTATAGATAGTGAAAGTGTATTAACTAGGCATTAGAAGGTTCTCAATTTTCTATGGGATTAGAAGAAATGGGCAGGATATTCAACATGAAACAATTATGTACAGATATATTAGTGAAGATGAACCTAGCATGTTTATGGAGAGGTTGATTAGAATACTGCCATGTAGGTATACAAATAGAGTTAGCCAATACCACACAAGCTCACACATTACAGCTTATAGAACTTTGACAAGAAACACTCATTAAAAGCAAATAAATATTCTAACTTTAGTCAATCAAGCATAGTTAATGCCTGGTGAAGCAATGACGAATGTCTTACAATTTCATATGATGTTAATGTTTTACTTTCTTAGTTGATGCTAAATGAAGATACAGATTTGTTAATGATAGCACTTTCACAGTCAACAAGATTTAGCAACGAACAAGAAGTAACAGGTAAAATTTCTTTAGCAATATAGAAAAATACATAATGTCATATGAATTGTTGTTGTTAGGTGCCTTCAAAATAGATCTGACCCACAGAGACCTTCATAGGGTTTTCAATGACTGTTTCCAGATTGCTTCAGGAGTGGATTGTCATATCTGTCTCCTATTTTTGCAGTGCTAGGGATCAAACCTGGGTCCTCACAGCATGCAGATCAGCACTCTACCAGCTTAACTACACCTCAGCTCATCGGGTAAATTGTTGTTGTTGTTAGGTGCTATGGAGTCGTGTCTGACTCATAGCGACCCTTATAGGGTTTTCAATGGCTAATTATTTTGGGATTGCCTTGGGAATGGTTTGCCATGGCCTTTTACGATTTTTGCAGTGCTCAGAATTGAATTCGGGACCTCAGAGATTGCAGAGTGGCACTCTAGCAACTGAGCTAAGTCCCAGCCATCTGGTAAATAGGACTTAATTAAACACTCATATTTGGGTGCAGTGGTGAATGCCTGTAATTCCAGCAACTCAGGAGGCAGAGGCAGGAGGATCACAAGTTCAAGACCAGAGGTAGTCTGTACAATTTAGCGAGATCCTGTCTCAGAAAAGTAAAAAAATGGACTGGGGTTCAGCTCAGTGTTCCAGCACTTGCAAAGCATGCAAGTGCAAGGCCTTGAGTTCAACCCCCAGTACAAAAAAAAAAAAAAACCTCATATTTTGTCCCAAAAAACCTCATATTTTGTCCCAAACATGCAACTTCTATTAAAGTAAATTAAGGAAATTCATCAAACTAGAAGACTCAGGTCTTTCTTACATGTGACTATAGTATATGACTAGAGTATCATTAAGGATAGGAAAGACAACTTCCTCTGGAAGTTAGCCCCTGCCTTGGAACTAGATAAGTCTTCTCTCAAATACTTGCTATACACCTTACTTTCAAAGATATTGTTTAATATTTCTTAGTCTGATGCTCATTTGTAAATACTGACCTTTTGAAATCTACACCAAGGGATTGCCATTAAGAGTCAAAGAAATAATTTACAGAAAGTATTGAATGTAGTATCTGGAAAGTACTTATTTTCTTTGAATATAAAATGTCTCCCAAAGACACATCTGTTGAACACTTAGTCCCCAGCTGGTGGTGCTATTATGGGAAGTTCTGGAAACTTAAGAGGTCAGGCCCAACTAAAGGAAGGAGGTCACTGTGGTTGAGTGCTTTTGAGTATCTTGTGCATGGCTTCTTCCTGTCTCTTTTTTTCCTTCCCTCCATAAGGTGAACAGCCTCTTCCTCACAGGCTCAAATGACCACGATGTTCTGCCTAAGCACATGTGGCAAAGAACCCGTGGACTGACCCCTCTGACACCATGAGCCAAAGTAAATTTTTTCTCTTTTAAATTGTTCTCTCAGGTATTTTGGTACTTTATTAGTTGCCTTTGCAGACCTGTGACCAAAATACTGGACATCCACAAATGTTAGTATTCATTATCGTTTAATTATTTATTGTCATTAATTCATTTATTTAGAAATATTGATCATGTGCCTGGCATGGTGGCGCACACCTATAATCCCAGTGGCTCCGGAGGCAGAGGTAGGAGGATCTCAAGTTCAAGACCAGAGGCAGTCTGTGTAACTTAGCGAGACCCTGTCTCAAAAAGTAAAAAAATGGGCTGAGGGTGCAGCTCAGTGGTCCAGCACTTGCAGAGGATGGAATGCAAGCATTCCCTGGGTTCATCCGCCAGTACCACAAAAAAAAAAAAAAAAAAAGGAAAAAAAAAGAAATATTGATCATGTGATAACTACATGTGTTTGGATGCCTACAGGTGTAGAACTGTGTCAGCTGATCCTGTCAGAGCTCAGAAGCTAAGCAAGATCTGGCCTTGTTAGTACTTGGATGGGAGACTGCCGGGGAACTGCAGGTGCTATAGGCTTGGGAGATGAACCAAGCAACCCACTCCCAAAAATCATTCAGCCACTGAAAACCCTATGAATAGCAGAGAAGCACTGATAATATTGTTTTGCCTGTTGTGCGTAGGGTTTTTATGAGTCGGATATCAACTCAATGGCACCTAACAATGGCAATATGTGTTTGGATCTATTGTATGTGCTAATGATGCATCAATGAATTAAGCAGACAAAAACCTACTCTGATTGCCAGGGAGAAGAAAGAACAATCACTTTAAAAAGAAGCACAGTTCCGTGGCACACGCTTGCAATCCCACCTACTCAGAAGGCTGGGGATAGAGGATTGTGGGGTTTGAGGACTGAGGCAGGCTGCACAATTTAGTGAGATTTTATCTCAAAATAATAAAATAAAAAAAAATTAAATTAAATTAAATTTTAAATTTAAATTTAAATTAAAAATTAATTTAAAAATAATTAAAAATTAAAAAGGGGCTGTGGTATAGCTCAGTGGTGGATCACTTCCATGAGGCCCTGAGTACAACTCCCCACTACTGCCAAAAATACAAAAAAAAAAAAAAACAGAGTAAAGTATATGGAGTATAATATAATGATATTACTTGGGGCGAATGATAAAGAAGCAAAGGGATGGTGCATATCAAAGGTAAAGTCTTTTCAATCTTAAATGAAGTATTTAGGTGACACTGCTCAGACATCTAAGGACATGGAGGGACCCCCTCAAGTATGTGGAAGATAGAATTCCAGTTGAAGAAAACAGCAAGTGCCGTAGCCCAGCAGTGGAGCTGGATGTGTGTAGTCTGAAAAGGTAAGGAAAATGTCGTGGTCAGAACAGAGAGTTATGAGGAGAGCTGAAGATGGCCTCAGAGAAGTGGGGCTAGCCATTTAAAAAACAGTGATTTGGGCTTCATTTCCAAGTGACACGGAAGAATGAGGAGAACTAAGCACAGAGATGACATGATCTGACAGCTGACTTTATTTATTTATTTATTTATTTATTTTCTGTAGTACTGAGAAATTAAGCCGAGAGTGCTCCACCACTGAGCTGAACCCCTCAGCTCCTTTTTGTATTTTTTTTTTCTGAGACAAAGTCTCACTAAGTTGTATAGGCTGCCTCTGCCATCAAACTCGTGATCCTCCCACCTCAGACTCCAGAGTCACTGGGATTACAGGCATGTACCATGGTGCCCAGTTCACCTGACATTTTTTAATGAGGCAATTCTGGCTGCACTGTGAAAACAGACTTCATGAGAACAAGAAAAAACAATTATGACCAGGGCTGCGGGAAGATGATGTGGGGCTCAGAGTTTAGATATATCTCATATAGATTGTGTGTGCAGCGTGAAAAAAAGAGAAACATGAAGAAAGATGTTTGGTTTTGGCCTCCACCACTGTGAGAAGGGAGGTAGCCTCAGATGTCTACAGAAAAGCATGGAAGGAGCCATCATGGGCTTCCACAACTCTATGTTTTTCCAAGAGAATGGTAAGTTCTACAAATGCCATGCTGTGTCCACATTTGACTTGAATTTCCAATATGTCTAGAAGGAATAGTTGTTCTGTTATAGACAGCGGTTAATAAACACCAGAACAAAAAGAGTAAGTAACCTTTATCCTAGACTTTATTGTCACCATCCTATATCAGGCATTCCACAAAAATTATTGTATTTAATGTTTGAAGGGTTTTGTGACATGAGTTTTATTAAGAAAACTTTAAGCCTCTGCCCTTCTACATTCTCTAAAATTGTCTATGACCTCTGGCATTTAAAGCATAGGAAGTTATTATTAAAATGCACTGTAGGTCTACAGAATCACAATTTCTTATGCTGAGCGTTAGGAATCTGGACACCTAACTGGCACATATTATGATTTTAATGCACATTAAAATTTTAGAATGATCCAAAGCCTTACAACTGGGTCAGCATGCAACTTCAAGATAAATGGAGAAAACATTGAGGTTATCCAAGATTTTGTTTTACTTTGTTCTGTAATCAACATCCACAGAAGAAGCAGTCAAGAAATCAAAACACATGCATTGCATTGGGAGAATCTGTTGCAACAGACCTCTTTAAAGTGTTGAAAAGTAACAATGTCACATTGAAGATGAAGATGCACCTGACTCATGCCATGGTATTTTCAGTGGCAACATAGATTTGTCAAAGCTTCACATTGAATAAAAGAGACAGGAGAAGAATTAATGCTTTTGAATTATGGTGCTGGAGACGAATATTGAATATACCATGGACAGCCAAAAGAACCAACAGATCTGTCCTAGAAGAAGTACAACTAGAGTGCTCCTTGGAAGCAAGAACATCTAGACTGCATCTGAAGTATTTGGGACATGTTGTCAGGAGGGGTAATCCCTGGAGAAGGACATCATGTTTGGGAGAATGGCAGGTCAATGAAAAAAAGAAGACCCTGAACTAGATAGATTGACATAGAGGCTGCAACAATGGACTTAAACATTAAAAAGTTTGTGTGCCTGGCACAGAATTAGAGAATGTTTCCTTCTGTTGTACATAGGATTGCTATGAGTTGGACCTGACTCAGTGGCACCTAACAATAACAATCCCAAAGCATGAGTGGCTGACCAAAGGATAATGGAAAAGGAATAAGATAAGGATAATGCATCCTTGAGGTTCACTATAATTGTTCACTGTTATTGCTATATCTAGTCATTATTGTGTTAATATGTAAATATGTACATCCACAGACTAGATCTTCATAACTCCTACCTTTACCACTAGTAGTGTCAGTATAGCTATGATCACATTTGATCCAAATAAAGAACAATAGTATATACCAGTCTTCATGAGAGTATTTTATGCCAAAAATCCATATCACACCTCTGTGTCCAGATAAGAAAGGGTTGACTCTCAGATAATATTCTTCCTTTGGGAAAAATACATAAGCCCACAAGTAATACTAATTAATGATGTCATCATATAACTAGCAGTATATAATAGGATAAAATGAGTTATTTTCAAAACTGTAAAATAACCAAAACTTCTGACTAGCATCAACCCAGGAGTAGTAATAATTTTATTTCCAGAAACATCAGAATTAAAATTTCACTTTTATGAAAAAAGAATTCATGATCAAAACAACAGAAAGTGATTACTACTTAAATTTAATAAAAGTTGGAGGCACTATATTTAGTTGTTATTCAGATTGGCTTCTTAATCACCCCCTGCCTGCCACCCAACACGCTCACTTATTGTTTGAATTAGAAAAAAACATACATCCATCCTAGCTACAGATTTAGCTCTTGAGATCATCAAGATAGCTTCGATATACTTAAGGGTTTAATAAAAATCTTCTCATTATGCTCACTGATAGCAGTTCAATATTGGAAGTTAGAGTATAGTTTGTACCTGTGGCTTTATTTTTTCTGGATCCAGGTCAAGCTTCAAGGATGACTTAAATCTTTCCCTGGGCTTGTCAGTTTCCACTCAGGTAGACCTTCATTTATTTACTCAGGGAGTCTTTCCCAATTTGTATTAATGGACTCTACTTCCAGACCAAGCTCTGAGGTCAAGAGAACATAGGAAACATGTTCTCTCTTAAAGGTATACCATTTTGGCAAAATAAAGTGTCTCTGACAACTTGCAGTATTTGACTTTGTTTATCCTAAATGTCACTAAACATCATGGAGCCATTTTGTCACTCAATACCTCATTGAATCTGGGTATCATAACACACACTTGGGAGCAATATTGTTCTCAGTTTAACTTATACATAACTTTGACAGTAAGTGTCAGTAAATAGGCTTGAGGGGCTGAGATTTAGCTCAATTGGTAGAGCACCACTTTGCAGTCCTGAGGTCTGAGCTCAATTCCCAGCACAGCAAAAATGGGAGAAGGACATGGCAATCCCCTCCCATCCCAAAACAACTCAATGGCACCTGACAGGGACATCAGTGCTGATGTCAAGTGGATATTAGCTGAAAACAGAGAATATTAGAAAGATGTATATCTATTTTATTGACTACACAAAGGCATTTGACTGTGTGGATCATAACAAATTATGTATAACACTTCAAAAACTGGGAATGCCAGAGCACCTAATTGTACTCATGAGGAATCTACATGATCCAGGAGGCAGTTGTTTGAATAAAACAAGGAAACACAACCTGGTTTAAAGTTGAGAAAGATGAGCATCAGAGCTGTATACTTTGACCATATCTCTTCAATTTATATGTTGACCAAATAATCCGAGAAGCTGAACTTTATGAGGAAGTATACAGCATCAGGGTTGGGAGAAGAGTCATTACAACCTGCATTAGGCAGATGGCACAACTCTGCTTGATGAAAGTGAAAAAGATTTAAAACATTTACTCATGAAGATCAAAGAATATAGTCTTCAGTATGGGTTACAACTAAACATCAACAAAACAAAAATCCTTACCACTGGGTCAGTATGCAACTCCACAATAAATGGAGAAAAGATGGAGGTTGTCCAAGATTTTGCTTTCCTTGGCTCTATAATCAACACCCGTGGAAGCAGCAGTCAAAAAATCAAAAGACGCATTGCTCTAGAAAAAGCTGTGGCAAAAGATCTCTTTAGAGTATTGAAAAGTAAAGGTGTCACATTGAAGACTAAGGTGCATCTGACTCATGCCATGGTATTTTCAGTCACACCATATGGTTGTGAAAGCTGGACATTGACCAAGGAAGACAGGAAAAGAATTGATGCTTTTGAATTATGGTGCCAGAGATGATTATTGAATGTCCCATGGACTGCCAAAAGAACCAAGAGATTTATCCTAGAAGTGCAACCAGAGTGCTCCTTGGAGGAAAGGATGGCTAGACTGCATCTTATGTATTTTGGACATGTTGTCAGGAGGAACCATTCCCTGGAGAAAGACATCATGTTTGGAAGAGTGGCAGGTCAATGAAAAACAGGAAAACCCTCCACCAGATGGATTGACACAGTGTCTGCAACAATGGCCTTAAACATAAATAAGATCATGTGCCTGGCATAGAATCAGGAAGGGTTTCAATCTGCTGTACATAGGGTTGCTATGAGTTGGACCAGATCAATGGCACCTAACAACAACAAATAGGCTTGAGAGCTGGGATTTAGCTCAGTTGGTAGAGTACTACTCTGAAGTCTCTCAGGTCCCAGGTTCCATTCCCAGTGCTGCAAAAGTGGGAGAAGGACATAGCAATCTGCTCCCAGGGCAATCTTGAAACAATCAGCCATTGAAATCCCTCCGAGGGTTGCTATGAGTCAGACATGAGTCAATGGCACCTAACAACAACAAACAAAATATGTTTGAATGTTTACACCTGCCATACTATTTCATACTTTCAGAGGCTTCCCAGTTATTTATTCTCAAGAACTTTGAATTCTGTAATCTTTGAACTATAATCTATAATCTATAAATATAGCATACTGCCTGTACTCATTAATCTCAGTATGTTCCAGATATTTTGGTAAATAGGCATGGAAACCATAGGATATATAATCTCTCAGCTGCTGCTCACAACTGTGAGAAGACACAGTTAGCATCTGAAGTTATGATACAGTTTAATTTAAATAATTCAGGTAGAGACCAATGGTCAATATCTGGCAGCAGGCATATGCTGCACAGCAATTTTTACACATTTCCTCTATCCTGAGAAGTACAAGTAAGGCAGCAATGAAGTGGTGAGTGTTATCCTAGGTTCAAGATTATTACCTGCTCCCAGATGTCTGCCTATGGAAAATGAGCAGAGAGGGACCCAATCCCGAGGTGAGCCAAAGGAAGGTGATACACAGATTGTTTTAGGAGCCAAGACAGTAGCTTGTAGGAATGGGCTAGAAGATGATTGTGTGTGGCAGTTTGGGATCCAAAGGCAGCACTGCTATAGTTCTCCCTGCTATAGTTTGGATCTGGAATATCCCCAAATGACTACAGATTAAAGACTTGGTCCTCAGCTTGATGCTGTTGGTAGTCGGAGGATCTGTAAGAGATGGGGCATAGTGGGATGTCTTTAGGTCATGGATGACACATCCCTAAAGGGGATTGGGGACCCCACACCCTATTGTTTCTTCTCTGTCTTTTGCTCTCTGGCCATGAAGTGAGTGAGACACTCTGCCACACACTCCTGTAATGATGAGCTGACTTACCACAGGTCTAAGAGCAATGAGACAAACTGATCAAGGACTGAGACCTTCAAAACTGTGAGCTAAACACACCTTGTCTCAATAAGTAGATTATCTCAAGTGCTTGTTATAGTAACAGAAAGCTAGCACTCTCCTGAACTTCTACCCCCAGTTCTAGAGAATGAAGACTTTCAATCAAGGAAATAAAAAAAAATGATGTCAGAAAATGGCTTGGTAGAAAATGATACCATGTTCATTGGGTTTCGAGCAAACCAAGGCAGTTGCCCATTTATAAAGAGATTGACATTTGTCAGGGCATGATCTGCAGGGGCTGACCTGGGGTGGAAAGCCTGGCATCTTCCTCATCCCTTCTCAAAGGGCTCTCATCCAGGCGTCAGTCAGCCTTGTACCTGGGACACAACTCCAAGCAGCGGATCATAAGAGGACCCTGGAGGCTCTGGAACAATTCATGCAAAGCCAATTTGCTGATAGAGAATTGCCAAGCCTATCAAGTGGCCCCACCCTAGATGCCGACCAGCCAGACAGGTGAGATAGGAAAGTCGTACTGAGTCCAGAGCAGTGGACTCCATCCTTTTGACTGTAAATATGAAATAGAGTGGAGACAGTTATGAAGAGGAGTCACCAATAGCCACAGGACACTGCAGGCCTCAGGTAGGCACATAGAGTTGGACTCTGCTTTTTCTCCCTAGGAGTCCTTGACATAGACGTGTGACATGAACACACACACACACACACACACACACAGTAAGAGAGAGAGAGAGAGAGAGAGACAGAGAGAGAGAGAAACCAAACAAGTGCACTGTGTCTATCTACTCCTTTGAGTAGACTCCATTGGTGTACTTTGGGCAAGTTGATCCAATCTGCCCTTGGCACACTGTCCAGTGAAGGGGTTATATGGTAACCTCAGCACTTAAATAATGTTTTCAACAAATTGATATTCAGCAAATTGTTCTTCTTCCTTCAAAGCAGGGGACCAAGCAGATCTTCCTACCTACATCTCAGTTTTTTCTTTTTTTAGAGAACATTACTATGTCAACAAATAGTGGTCACCAGGGAAGTCTGCTTGCTAGGCTGGCAAAATAAATGTGATTTGACACTGATACATTTTGGTTGTTCTTCCCTCCTGTTGCTAAGTCTGCAGCCCAGGACAGGGTGGTGGTGGGGGATGTCTAGCTATCCCCAGCTGCCTAAACCTTTTTCTTTTGCACAGTCCACTCAGGCATCTTATCTTCACCCATGTGTCTATTTTTAAAATACTCTCTCCTTTCCCTCTGTTCCAAATGCTAATTTCTTTGGTAATGTGATATAAAGAAGTATGGATGATTAAACTAGTTTGTGTTAAGGTGTAAATGACTCATAACTCATTTCACGCACCAATAAGTACTGCATCCTAATGAAAACCTTTCTGGTAATGATAATGGTAGTATAGAATTTTGTGTGGCAAGTAAGCAGAAAGTACCTGTATGGCTGGAATTTTCCAAAGTGTATTAATGAACTATTATTTATTATTATTTTTTTTGGCCAGCTCACAAAGCTACATGAAATTTGAAACACACACTAAAAGGGAGTAAAGAAAAGGAGAGAGAAAAAATGAGAGAGAAAAAGAGAGAGAGATAGAAAGAAATTGGGTCCAGAGCAATCTACATAGTTGCTGTGGTTGAATTTTATTTGAGCTTGTAATAGCTGGCTATCCTGAGCAAAATTTCTGCAAAACTTCTAGCAAAAGCAGAATAATTTAAAAAAAGCAGTGACAGTCTAAAACATATAGTTAATGGAGAAGTCACATAAGAATAATAAACTGTGAGTTTCCATCATTGTCAAATCAATGCTGCATCCTTATGTTAGAAACACTAATCAAGAGCATTCATTTCACTTTTTTTTTCTTAAGTTACCAAATTAGTCACCTATACAATAACTGCCTTGCTCATTATCCATAAAATGTTTTGTTTTGTTTTGGGATAGAAGTTGTGGAAATTAAACAGAAATGACACAAAGTTCAAACTCGATTTCCTATACATGCATGTATTCATGTGGGATATATCCTCTGTTTTATAAATGCAGTTTGTCCTACATACTTCTTGGTCCCTGCGGCAGCACATTCAGTTTTGATGCTCAAAAGACAGACGTTCTTGTAAGTTTTATTGCCCCATATTATGGAGCGTAATTTTCTCTCTTCCTGGAGGTTCAGTCCCTTTGTTAGAAAAATGGTGTGGTGAATTGGCTTACCCTTTTGCTTTACTCTTTGAAGTGTGAGTGTGAATGTATGTGGTTAGAGATATAGACGATCTAAGTTAAAGTCAAGTCAGATTCAGGCTTGTGCCACTACATCTCTTAAACTAAATCAAAGTCTAATTCATTGGGCTATCTTTGGAGAACTGGAGATAAAGGGAAAGGAGATGAAATGGGTAGCAGTGAAGGAAACTATGGTTTCTGGAAATCTGTTAGGGATACATGAGAACTTTCATATAAGCTGCAGTGTTGGTAATAGAAGGCAGAAGGCTGATGGTCATCATGGAGATGGGGGTCCTTGCTATGCAGATATGTACTGGCAAGATCAACCTCAGGGCTGCTGAGCAATCTTGCATGTCAGATAAGGGAACAGAATTGCTGCTCTCACATCTCTATACCCCTACTTTGCCTTTCCCCATAATACAAGCAAAGCAATGAAGAAATTTCTACTGTATATCTGCAATGAGTTTCCACAGTTCTCTTTTGGAGGCTATACTTCCAGGGACAGGAAAGAATGATCAGTTTTCAAAATAATTTCATACAATCTGTTTTCCCAACTTGTCATTCTGTGCTAGCTCTTGTTAGGTGTTGTGAGTTGGGTTTGACTCCTAGAAATTCTATGTACAACAGGACAAAATACTACCTGGCACTGTGCCCTGCACATTATCATTTATGTTTGAGTCCATTGTTGCAACCACTGTGCTTCTCATTTTGAAGTTGTGCCACATCAGTAACCGATGGCCTCGGGGGCTTTATTCCATTCCCATCATTAAAGTCAACTCTACTTTGAGGAGACAGCTCTTCTTCAGTCTTCTTTTGAATGCCTGCCAGCCTAAGGGCATCAATCTCTGTCACTATATCTGACAAGTGTTTCTTAGCTATCCACAGGGTTTTCAATGGCTATTTGTTTTGGGAGTGGGCTACTGGGTCCTTCTCCCTAGTCTGTCTTTGTTTGGAAGCTCAGATGAATCCTGTCCACAATGGGTGGACTTGCAGGTATCTAAGACACCAGTGGCATAGCTTTGAGCATCACAGCATCACACTAGTCCCCACAGCATGACAAGCTGACAAACACATAAGGGTGTAATTCTCTAAGTACCTATTGGTTTGTGTGAATGCTCACACCTGCCCTATTAAGCAGCTCTCTTGGACAGTATAGGACATTGTGCTGACTTTGTATATTTTATTTGTTCGTGACATTTCATGACTTTACCTGATACTTTTTTTTTTCCTCTACCTATATTCACATCACCCTTTAAGCTATAGCCTAGTAGCTGTTTCTGTCCATTCAGGGAATATGTTGAGTCTTCCTGAGTATCAGAAATTAGGAATGCTCTGTAGAAATGGCAACATTTCCTTCACTGGTGTCATTGGACAGAGTCTTTGATTTCTCAACATTATGTACACCCAGATTCCTACTGCTGTCCTAGCTGCCAAACCTATGGCCAGACTAACCTAGCTGATAGCTCCATTTGAGATACTGAACTTGAACAAGTACCATCATGTGCTCTCCGCTGACCTCAGGAAAGCTTCCAAAGTCATTTCCCTGCTTTCATCTAGAAAGCCCTGGGTAGGGTTGGCTGCCAGAAGTTTACTGGGAACCTCAGGCTATGAATGTGCTAGTACATGTCATACACAACTGGTATCCCGCAATGCAGCGCTAACCACAGCTGGGCTCTGCTGAGCTCATCGCCCCCTCTCTCCATTTCCATTGGCTTCTCAGCAAACCTCTGGCAAAGTGCCACACCTCCCAGCCCTGCAGTCCTCTTCCTACCAGTGACTAGCAACTTGCCTGTATTTCCCTAAGAATA
>VMDO01023993.1:0-18850 GCA_007922755.1 Pedetes capensis
GGTTTTTTTTTTTCTTGAGTTCCTTATAAATTCTAGTAATTAGACCTTTGTCAGATGTATAAAATGCGAAGATTTTTTTCCCATTCCGTGGAGGTTTCCTTGACTCTGTTAATTGTTTCTTTTGCTGTGCAGAAGCTTTTTGATTTCATGTGGTCCCATTTATCTATTCTTGTTGCAATTTCTTGAGCAATTGGGGTCCCATCAAGGAAATCTTTTCCAATGCCTATATGATGGAGTGTATTGCCTATCTTGCCTTCTATAAGTTTTAAAGTTTCTGGTTTTATGTTGAGATCTTTTATCTTTCTTATTCCCCCTTTCTTCCTCTATCCCCTTCTTCTCTAATAGTCCCACTTGTACTTTCACATTTTTTTGAAATCTCGATTCCAGATATGGGAGAAAATGTGAAACTTGCCGTTATGAGTCTGGCTTATTTCACTTAATATGTATCCTATCAACCTTGCCGTGTGAAATTCCACGACACTTAGTTCATTCACACTATGCTTTGTCAGGTGATGTAGTTTTTCAGGGTCCTTGCTGAGTTCTACCTTAATGGTATTGCTCATTCATTGTCCTAGCTATTGGTAGTTTCACAACATGAGATTATGATCCTAAAATACTATTTAAAATTCTTGTGTACTCTTAAAACTCATAGAAAAAATTTTCAGCAGACCAGATGACTAATTTTTTTCAGAAGAAACCAGAAAAAAATTTCACTCTATAGAATATTACTGCTGGGCATGTAGATTGTTACCACTTGGGACAACTGCTTGAAAGTATGTATGAAGTTGAACTTGTGAATTCTCTATTACCCATCAATTATATTATAAATATGCAACAGAATTCTGTCCATATTCTTGTCAAGGGACTTGTGCAAGAAAAATCATAGCATCAGAGTTTGTACTAGTCCAAACTGATAGCAAATATAGTATAATGGGTAAATAAACTGTGACATCAAAATATACTGGAAAACTACACAGCCACGAGAATGACCAAACTATGGCTATATGCAACAGCACAACTAAATTGCAAGAGCCCGATGTTAAGCAAAATAGGACAGACACAGAGCAAACACTGTGTGGGTCCATTTTCCTAAGTTCAAGAAACAAACTAAATAAAATTGTAATGTATAAGGATGAATAATGAGGTCAAGTCATTTATTAAAAAGCAGAACAAGGAAATGATTATCTTTAGGGTAGGAGAAATGGAGGAACAGTGATGAGATGAGCATGGGAGATTTCTAAGTTGCTAGGAATTTATTTTATTTTATTTTATCATTGTTTATGTTTTTGTTGTTGTTTGGTTTTTGTCTGTTTTTGTTTGTTTGTTTGTTTGTTTTTTGAGGTAGGGTCTTGCTATCCTGGAAATTGCTATGTGGCCCAGGCTGACCTCAAACTCACATCAATCTTCCTGCTTCAGTATCTTGAGTGCTAGGATTATAGGTGTGCACCATCAAACCTGGCTTGATTTTACAGTTGTATAGGATGTTCACCTTGATAAATTAATGAACTCTTAAGCATGTGTTTCTGTACTTTTTGTATGTGCTTTATTTCAAAATAAAAAAATTGAAAACCAATACTAATCACAATGTCATGTATGGAAGTATCTAATCAAGACTGTCTCCTGTCTCATCACTAGTCCTTGCCAAAGATGCTCTCAAACAACATATCTTTAAAAATACATTGTATTTATGGACAATGAATCTTTCAAATAAACTACTTAAAGTCTTATCCAATATTTATCATTATTTTTGATTAATGGACACATTAGCTAGAATTGCTAGGCTGGAAAACTGTTTTGGAAAACATATATAGATAAGTGTCCTAAGATTACAGGTAATGAAAAATAATGAGATAGAAGCACTGAAAATAGTGATAGAAAGACACTGGAAAAGCACAATAAATAAAAGATGCCAAAAAATAAGATATACAAGACAATTGACTCTTTCTAAATCTCAGATATTTTAATTGTATCTAATAGCTTGTTATGAGAACATTCTCTAATCACTTAAAAATAAGTAATAACTAGATATCACCAATCATAAAACATTGTTCACACCTATGAAGCCAGTGGTACATCATATAGTCAGTACTATCCTCAATTTCTGTCAGCCTGGATTGAGGTCAAAGCTTCTAGAGAGAATTTTTGCTCTGCTGCACTGTCTAAGTTCAGACACTATCCACCTGAGAGCACTTTAAATTAAATTCTCCGCTTGAGGTATTTTAGACCACACCAATAGTGTGAATACAGATCTCAAACCTGCCTAAGTACTGAGAAGTTGTTCAAATTCTCCACCTAATGCTGAAGCTAAGTTTCCATGACTATTACTTTCTCCATGGCCACTCTATTGAGTCACATAGACTTACACTGAATCTATAGCCTTTGGTGTCCCACTTTTATTTAGGGAATTCCTATTTGACCACCCCTCCATGAAAGTTGCTTGTATTTTTTCTTTCTTACTGATGCATAAAATCTTAAAATCAATGTGTCTGATTATACAAAATACAAGTCACAGGTAAGTAGACCTTTGCTTTTTTGTCCAAAACAAATATTTAGCCTGAAATTGGACAGGGAATCTCAGATGTATACTTATGTGCATTATTGTGTTTAACCATACATTAAATTTGGCCAAAGTCTTGATGCACATTCTATATAATTAGTAAAGGCATAGGCTGCAACAAAATTAGTGAGCTTACTTTGAAAACCATTCCACCATATAAGGTAGAATTATTTCTCTATGTGCATGTTTTGTGTGTTCCCAGCATAAATTATAAGGCCCCCTTGAAGTCAGAAATTATTTCTTTAGTAATGTCCTGCTGGCTTATGTATAGTGTTGAGCCCATATTAAATATGCAGAAAATTGGTGCATGATTTGAGGACTGAAAACAAGCATATGAAGTATATTTATAAGAAACAAACTCTATAAATTGGAGTGTGTGTGTGTGTGTGTGTGTGTGTGTGTGTGTGTGTGCACGCGTGCACATGCCTGAATGCAAAGGAAAGGTTAACATCTTGACACAGGAGCAAGGACAGCCTGTAAGTTGGTCTTCGTTATGAAAATATTTTGGCCTTGCCAGGATTTGGTATTATGGAAGAGTGCTTGGGAGGGGATTGAGAAGCCTATCTACAATGCTTGTTCCAACAGATTCGATTCACAGCCTTAACAGGTAATAAAAGAAGCCTCTGGACCATGTAAGGGATTGCCCAGGCATAGCTAGGTGCATTGACCATTGTATGTATTAATGCCAATCTCAAATAAATCATTTTTCTGGTCTGCTGTGTAAGGAAAGAGGATATTTCTGTCAGTAAGTGAATGGAGGATTACTGACTTGCTGACCTTTCCTGACTGTGATAAAAGATGACTTATTTCCTTTCAGCAATACTTCAAAAATGGAAATTGCTATTTTAAACGTACAATGTGAGAATGAAGTAGGGAGCCAGCTATTATTCCATAAATAGATGGTGGCAGAGGACACCCCTTGGGAAAGAGAGAATTCTCATTAGGGCTATTTTTCTGAGTGCTGTCAGTATGCATGTGTTTGCATTTAAAGAATGTGGAGAAAGGAGGAGGCAAATCTTGAACGGATGCATTTTTAAGACTCTAATTTTATTCGTGCAGCATTTAAATACAGTGTATAAACTACAGCACTCCTCAACGCCTTGTGCTAAGTTGGCCATGTGGATTTTTATGTCATTTTCCTGATGAAGGACTCAGAAAAGCAACATTATTTCACTCTGCATTGTTATATCCAAATAAGAATGGGAAAAAAAAAAGGCATGCATTTCCCTTTGATCCACGAAATGTGATAATTGCCCAGTATTTCAAATGAGTCTTGCTGCTCAGCCACAGAAAGAGGATATGCTAAAGGATTGTACTTTTCGGTAAATATGTCCAGTGATCTTTTAAAGCCTGAGAAACTTAAACAAATCAGAAAATGATGATACAGAGTATTTAATATTATCAACTACTAAAAACTAAATGGTTGGGCCAATATCCCACCATATTGCTAAAATCTTCTGTCAATTAACTCTTGAGGGACTCTTCTTGCAGTCACACCAGTTGTCAGAGCCGCTCCTTTGTCTTGTGTTCCAAGTATATGTGGCCTCTGTACACAACTTGAACATAGACAAAAAAGCAAGGAGGGTGTATTATACTGGTAGATGTTTCTAGTAATGAACTGATTTATAGTAAGGCTATCTGTGGTCCTACAGAATGCAAGAAAAGTATGTGTCAAAGCTGAATTTCACGTCAATCAGTAGAACTTTTCTCCTTGGAATTAAATAGAAGGGGAAAAAACAAACCCTCAATGTGGATGCCTTACTTAGGCCGTGAATGAAAGCTGGAGAGATGACAGATACTGTGACTGCCTATAACTCTTCAGGATAGGAACTGAGCAAATCATCCTAGCACATCATTTAAACACCTAAATAATTTTGGTTTTATTGAAAGAAACAACTGTCTCTCCCTTTAAAGGTGTTCATCTATGTCAACAATCCACAAACTTTTTGGCACCAGGGAGCATTTTCCTGGAAGACAATTTTTCCATGGACTGGGTAGGGAATATCAGACAGTAATATGAGCCATGGGGAGCAGCTGTAAATATGGTTGAAGCTTCCATTGCTCACCTGCTGCTGTACTGCTGGATTCATAGCAGGCCAGGGACAGGGAGGGCGTTTGGGGAGTCCTGACCGATGCCATAGGTGCACTTGAGATTAAAGTACACACGACACCTGTGGAATTTCATGAACAAGTTATGATCTTTTCTTTTAAAAATGAATACATTTACCTTTAAGAGAACACAGCAGCAAAAGGGGAGATATTTAGTACTCATGTCTTGTTTAGACCCAGGCTGAGCTGGGCACACAAATTTGTCAAAGATTAGGTCTTTTACTATGGGTACTATTTTCTGTACTTGTGCATAATGTTTTTGTTTTTGTTTTTGTTTTTTGATGTGTAGAGTCACTAGGCTAGCTAAAGGATGATCCAGGAATAATTATAACTGTTAGGTTGACTTGTTTGATGAACCATGTCATTCTAGTCTCCAGCGGAGTTGGATGAGAAGATTCCATCACAAACAATTAATGAGTCTGTTCCAATATATTTGATTCTATCTGGGCTTGCCTTACCTGAGCCTGAAGCAGCACTAGAATGAAAGCGATAGAAACCTCAGTTAACAGTGTTGTATGTGTGAGGTGTTGCTCTGAAGTGAAGCCATAGCACAAAGAAATCAGCAAAGCCAACAAGATCAGCATTCCTGGAGAACACATGTGAATGGTGCTATCTTAGGGGCTAAAGCAGAATGATAACGTACCCTAGAGCTAAATTGCAAGAGAAACTATCCTGAGTGATTTCAGAGATTCCAGGCCACCTTCCCTATTATTTGGTAATTATAGATCTTCCACCTCTTAGTTCATGACTTGGATTCTAAGGAAAATGTACACACAGAAGGGAGAGTTAATACTAAGATATTTTCACTTACTTATATTTTAATATGAAAGAGACAATTGGGTACAAGTTTGATGGGGGACAGTATTAGGCATGCTGTGATGGGATGGGAAGTGTGTAAAGAAATCTTCAGCCATGATATATATGTGTAATCCCAGTTACTCAGGAGGCTGGGACAGGAAGATTGTGAGTTTGAGGCCAGAGTCAGCCTGCAGAACTTAGTGAGACTCAGTATCAAAATAAAAAATGAGGCTGAGGGCACAGCTCAAAAATGGGGCTGGGGGCGTAGCATGCAAAAAGCCCTGGGATCAACCCCCAAGAATTGCAAATTAATTAGTTAATTAATTAATTTTCATGTGCTTCTTAATTTTTTTGGAATGATAGCACAATCTGAATATTAAACCTTCTATGAAAAGGGTCTTTGGCAAGGCTTTCCTGTACCCGACTAGTTTAAGTTGGCTTAATCAAAACAAGACATTATTTGAAAAACACAGGCATATTTCATGGAAAATAAGACAGCTTGTTGTTGTTAGGTGCCATCCAGTCGTGTCTGACTCATGGTGACTCTCATAGTTTTCAATGTCTGACTGTTTGCAGATTGTTTCAGAAATGGACTGCCACATCTTTCTCTCATTTTTGTGGTGCTGGGAATCTAATGCAGGTCCTCAGGAAGTGTAGAGCAGCACTCTACCAACCCTCAAACACTCCCAGACATTGTGCCATGCCTGGCACTATATCAGTGCTTCCTTGCTATTCATAGAGTTTAATGGCTGATTGTTTCAGGATTATTTTGAAAATGGATTAACAAATCCTCCCATTTTTGTAGTGGTAGGGACCAAACCCAGGGCCTCAGAGAATGTAGAGCAGCGCTCTACCAGCAGCACTCTGAGGTCCTGGGTTCAATCCCCCAGCACTGCAAAAATGGGAAAAGAACATGGCAATCCACTCCTGAAACAATCCCAAAATAATCAGCAATTGAAAGCCCTAGAAGGGTCGCTGTGAGTTGCCCTTGACTCAAAGGCACCTAACAACAACAAAGGCAGCTTGATCTTACTAAGAACAGAAACTACCCTAATTTTCTCTCAAGGTCCTACATAGTTCCTCTTGACTACTTCTCTCCCTTTTTCATTCCTTTATTCTCTGCAGTTTGTTTTCCTTGCATCTTTGCACACACCCCAAAGTCCCACAGTTTATGCATTTTATTACTAGCTACATGCAGAGACCAATTCCAAATTAACGGGCAAGATAAACAGAGAAGCCTAGCTTAAGGCAAAAGCATCTCTGCTCTAATCATCTCTGAGCAGGGGTGCAGGTTCATGTGGAAAAAATATGGCTGCCTTCCATGACTTCTATTATTCAAAGAGAAATCATTATGGGTGGGGAATAAATTCCAAAACTCATCAATTACAACAACTGTTCTTGTTTCTACTCTATCTCATACCTGCCTAGTCTAACAGCATGCAGTTATGACTAAATGACAACACTTGGAAGAGTCACTGCTTGATTTCCTTTTCCTGTAGGTAATTCTCCTCAATGCTGACTCTGACTTCAACTTTATATTTCCATAATTTGTAAACAATTCTGAAAGTGCTCCAGTTCTGAGCTGGGGGCAGTGGTGCACGCCTGTAATCCTAGTGATTCGAAAGGTGGAGGAAGGAGGATCTCAAGTTCCAGATCAGAGGTAGCCTTGTAACTTAGCAAGCAAGACCTGGTCTCGAGGTAAAAACTGAAAAAAAAGGGTGTAAGCTAGAGGTGCAGCTCGGTGGTAGAGTGCTTGCAAAGTATGTGCAAGGCCCTAGGTTTAGCGCTCCCACTACCACAAAAACAAAATAAAAAATAAAATACTCCAGTTCCAAAAAGAATACTATAAAATCATTCTAAGTATATAAATGTATGGGACTTATAAATATTTATCCTTATAAATCAAAACCAAGCCTAATTTAGGAACACAGAATACTCCATGTATTTTCTTCATCCAAACACATCAAACAAGGCTATGTGAAGCCAAACAATGGTTTTGGTTTGAATAGGCATAAGAATGTTTAACTTTCAGAGCATTCCTGATCTGAAGATATCATTCATTCATTGGGAGCAGTTGGTTAATACGTTTTGTATCATACTTGAACTCCTAAAGTTCAAATGCCTGGCTAAATATGTACTAACAATAATTCACTTTCTGAGAGAAGTAGGAAAAATTATTTTTATCCAAGCCTGCAAAATGGGGGAAAATAATTCAAAGTATCCCATGTCTTGAAAGTTGGCTGGAAAGACATGGTTAGTTTTGAGGTTTGCACAAAAGATTTTGAGCAATGGATTTTTCAAAATTCTCCATTTATGAAGCACTTAAAATCACCAGTCTTCATAGAATGTTACTGGAAATTGCATATGAATCTGTATGTCAGTATAGGAATTTCTCTATTATGTTAAATTTATGGCAAATAAGTTTCAATGGTAAACAGCATTCATACCTTGGAGTCAAACAAGAAACTTGTTTTTCACACCCTGATAAACCTTTCTTACAACTTGTTTTGCTTGTTTAACATATACCATATGTCTCAAATTATTAATGCAACCACAGTACCAAAATAATGTTTACGAGGAAGTGTAACCTAACAGTTAATAATTGAAATACTTATGCTTAATGTTAGTATTTGCCACATTAGACCTGAGCAGTGAAATGGACAAAAGGGGACGTACTCTCCAAAAAATGCTTTGATACAATGGAAATTTGCCTGTGAGAAGTTGAAGGTTGTAGTATTACCTGGCTTTGTAGTTAACATACAGTATCAGACACCAGCAAGATCCTGTTTCTTCTTCAATTAACCCTTAATAATTTAATTTTCCATTCATAATAATCTTACATGTCTCTTGCTCAGGTTTAAAACAATTTCTCTGAAGTCTTCCTTGTGAACTATATTTTATTTAAAAATTAAATATGAGTGATTTTCATATTCTTTTTCTACCATTAGGATGATAAATTCAAAACATCTTGAGTATGATCATCTTATACATGAAATGTTTGACTTCCATATCTGATTGCCTTTCATCTATAGTAGAAGAAATGCCTTTAGGTCACCTACAGATGCATCCTCATCCCCAAAAAAATTTGTGTGTGTGTGTGTGTGTGTGTATTTAGATAGGATTTTGTTCATTAATCCTTGTCACATGCACAGATTAAAGTTGTCCAGGTTTCCGGTGGCTTGATGACATGGTTTTCCAGTACTTGTTCCAAGCTTCTTTTATAATCATTATTTCTGTGAAGTCATTCAACTTGGAAATAATTGCTTGCCAAAACTGAGTTTCTCTGGTGAACCACTCAACACAGCTTTAGTTTTACAAAGAACACTATTCTTTGTGCACTGTTAATCTTGGCTTAGAAACACCACATATTATCCTTTCCACTTGAACAGTTCAGCTCCTGTTCTCTTAGTTATACTTTGGAACCATTAGACTTACTTCTGGAATATAAATGTGAGTCACCTAGCTGATGACTCTTTGAAAATAGATTTTCCAAGTATAGATTATGGACCCTCTGCTCAGGGCAATGTTTAGCAGTCATTAGAAATGTGAAAACTTCTCACATAGTTCCCAAATTTGCTTTATATAAGAAAAGCGTTAGCATTTTATTATAGGGAGTTTTGCTACTTAATCTGATTTTAACTTTTGAGATTTAAGTTGCTATGCCATCAGGCCACAAAACAACACAGAGGTTGAATTATTCAAATAAATTAGTGCTTCCTGTAAAAATACTCCTAAGCACTTAATTCTAACTTTTATTTGCTCTTTTAATCTTATTTAATGTCGTACTTCTGAAACTCTATTAACAAAAAGTCATAACAAGAAAATTCAGCAAACAAATTAATAATTTAGGTGTTCGGTGGATTTCTCCACAGAATACACAATAATTTTGCTATCAATTTATTTTTGAAACAAAATGACTTAAACCACTGAAATGGAACATTGTTGACATAGCATGGGCTTGACTTAATAAAGTAGACTGCTCACAGGCTATATGGCCATTGTGGAAAAGTAAATTGAAATTGTTTTCTTATTTTGTGTTCACAATGAAACTCTAATGGTAAAGGATCTTTCCTTGTCAAATCCTAGTGAAATTATGTCTCCATGCCTTCCAAATTCAGAGAAACTAGGTCATGGATAATTACTAGGCAAGACATGTTTGTAAAGGTGATTTCCTCAAGAGAATTCTCTATGAAAATGCCAGTGCTCATACTAAAAATATAATATACCAAATGAGGGATGCTACTTCATCAAATTGGAACTTAAGGCCATGGAAAAGGAAATAAAATCAAATAAAAAATCTTTACAAATGTTAGAACTCATAACAAATATGCATATTTTTGAAGGTTTGAAATTAAATATAGGTTTACAGTTGACTTACGGTATTTTCTTCTTACCAGGAAAAATTTACCATAAACCACTCTAAATCTGAAGATCCACTTTGAGACATGAAAAACATCTTAATGGCAAATACATTTTATATTCAAACTGATGTTATCAATTTAAGCAAGTTTGCCTGATTCTATTTATATCTTCAGGAAGATTTTCTGGCACACATACAAGTGAATTCTATTGAATGTCTTAAATTGTACACTCACCATTTGTATACACCAAAGGGTGATGGCAAACTTTGGCTTTAATTTTATGACTTTTTTCTCACACACATAATACATTCACACATGTGCATGTGCACAAGAACACACTGAATATCAAAGGTGTCTCTTTAAGAAAAAGAGAGAATTTAGGCAACCCTGCTTTAATGTATTTTGCAAACTCCGAAAGCACACAAAACCCAAAACACAATATGAAACCCTTTGGCTAGTCCTGCTTCTAACTATGTAATTATAGAGTAGGAATAAACGATGGCCTATACTGCATCTCTGTGTATTTTTAAATGAAGTTACAAAAAAGACAATAATATTCCTTGCTCTTATCACTGATTCTTCATATAATTCAGCTTCAGAGGACAGAAAGAATCTTGGGTGAGAATCTGAAATAGGAAAATTTAGAAATTGTATTTAAGGAGTTAGGGGGTATAACTCAGGGGTAAAGCACTTGCCTAGCATGTGTGCGGCCCTGTGTTCCATCTCCAGCACTACAGAAAACAAATCTTAAAACAAAGCAAAAAACATGTCACATTAATCTGTGTGTTCTAAATAACACATACTTTAAAGGAGAAAATGACACATATTTGGAATTTTTTTTCTAAAGGGTTTACACAGAAGATACAAAGCCAAACGGTATCAGTGAAACCACTTTTATTTTTATTTTTCCACATATATAACTTCATGTGAACTACAAAAATCATGAAATGAAGAACTGATCATGAAACTGCAAATTTCAAAATCACTGGAGTGAAAAACAGGTTTCCCACAGATGACTGTTAAAAAAGTAACCAGGATACCATAAATTCATATTTAAGTAGTAAACATGTCATATATTTAAAAATAATAAATATAGAATAGCAGTAGAGAAACTAATAGCATAAACAGCATGAAATACATTTTATTTTTTAAGACAGATGAAATTTCTAGGCACAGTTTTAGGCATTAAAGAGGACACAGAGGCATAGGTTAGTGTGTGCTGCTCTGTACAAAAATACAGTCTGAATAAATTACATTGCTAGCCATACAATTAGACATCACTTACCAGTCAGTTCATTGCATGTTTAATAATATACAGGTACATGCTAATACATATATATCATTTATATTTCAAACACATAGGTCTCTCTATATTTATGTCTTTAAAATTTACATGTTGAACTTACAAAAAGCTAAATACTTGTGCAAGAACTCTGAATAACTAGCCCTGCTGAGTACTTTTAAGCTATGTGTGTGTGCATATATATATTATCTCTCTAAGATAAACAGTAGGTTTGTGGTTAACAATTTTGCTTAAGAAAACATCAAACAAACCTAAAGCTGCAAAGACACAATGTTAGTGTAGGTGAAAATTTCACTTGTTTCTTTTGATAGACAAAATAGTATTTTGGATGAGCAACAATTTTTTTTGTTTTACTGAGCCTTGTTAGTAATGAAACACTTCCAAATATTAGTGATGATAGAAATACAGTGTAGCATTCTTCACTGGGAAGGAAAAGTTATAGGAGAAATGTACTTTTCAGTAAACTACAAATATGTGTGCTTCAAACTATGACATTCTGTCACTTTCCAGCCTGTCATATTGAGAATGAAAACTTGATAATATTCTAGATATGATATTGGTCTAACAGCACACTGCATCCTCCACTACATCCAAGAAAAGTGCCCCATTCATGTTAACACTAAAGCACTCTTCTTCCATTATTCAAGATTAAAGAGATCTTCTCACAATACAATGTGTTTACTAGCTCAAATCCCTAACCAAATACTGTATTTCTCATGCTATTCTGACAATATGTAATTAACTGCAAGACAGTCTGCCCCAGATTTTACTATTTCTCAAGAAAACTGCTTCAAAATATTCTATAATATTAATATCTTTCTGGAAATTTTCCAATCATATTTTCTTATGATTCTTTATAGAATCATATGCTTTTACACAGGTTTCTCTCTAGAATGCATTTAATCATTTTTGTCTATCATTACTAATATAAGAATAGGCCTGGTACTTTATATTTACTTTGTGATTCTGTAGAAAAATCACGTTGCTTTTCTGTCATTTGAGTAATAAAATAGTTTTGGGGGAGGGGCTGTTTCGGGGAACCATTCTTAAGCCGAAAGCAGAACTCTGCTCTGGGAGGTAAAGCAAATTATTAAATACTATTGATGTGGTCCTGCTCTTAATGGATTTTGCAATACATCTGCGCATAGGTATGTTTTAAGTTATTTTTCCAATGCTTCTTTCTTTAAGAGGGCCAAACTAGAACATACCGCTTAAGTTCTTTGTTAACAAAAATAACTATTTATAGCTTTCATATTAGAATTGTATGCTTTATATAAAAATAGGTTTATAATTAAACTATCCAAATTTGTATATTAAACAGAATTAAGACAAGTTTGCAGCATGAGATTAGTTGCAAACTTATTCCCTTCTGTTAATATTTCCTTCCCTTAGAACAGTCAGTAAATGATTCCCCTAATGTAAATCCACCATACTTTTGTGCACAAACCAGTTAGCCCATCATTTAAATTCAGAGGACCAAGTGATAACCAAATGAATTCTACTCCTCTACTGAGACATTTAGACATTTATATAAATCTATCACTACTTCTTTTTTTAAATGAAGACATTTAAAATACTTGCAAAAATAGCAGCCTTGTATTTTAGTGACTTTTACGCAAAGTGATCATCCTAATTGCTACTCTCTTTTAAACTACAGTGTTTACAGAAGACTCATTAATTTTCAGTTTAACATCATTTCAATTTTTCTTCTTAGGCAATTCTATCAACACTTTCCAGTGGAAAAGTAGAGAATATAGAGCTAAAGCTTTAAGGAATATGTACTTTTGTATGGTAAATAAATGTGATTACCAATCTAAGCCTCTTAATGCATACAAGGTTAGTGTTCAAACCACTTCACTAGAGCAAATATTAATTATATGTGTAATCAGTAAATGTGTGTGGAGGGTTAAGCAACAACTTATTATCATTTGTACTAATGATTCACCTTCTATAAAAATATTTAAGCTTGTTATATATGCACAACTGTTTGCTGCAATGTTTGGTAAATGAGTTAAAGGGTACAAAAGCAACTTATGCATATTTCTTTCTGATTGCCCCAGGAAAAGCAGAGACCCTCAATTTTCCCCCATTCTAGATGAGGCTGAGGCACAACTTCTAACCACATGATAAAAAGCACATGTCTAGAGTCTTGACTTCTTTCCCAGGGAGCTGCTGATTTCCAAAGCATAACCACCTATTAAAAAGAATATTCTTGAAGGTGGAACGTGTATCATTAACCACTTACATTGACAACTCCCGTTAGGTGCCTGAAGGACAGTTCACTTTTGGAGAACACACTTAAGCAAATAACCAACAGCCAATGTAGTCACTGGGTGGGATAAGCAGGTGATAAGGACTCTAACAGTGGAATCCTTGTCAGTACAAAGGAACTTCTAAATGTTGCTATGCCAGCTGCTCCCCTGCAGGCAATAGGATATTCAGGCAATTCTCATTCCAACTAGTTTCTCACAATGGTTGCTGTCATACAGACCCTTCACTTGTCAAGAAAAATGACATGAATATATTGGAAGTTTGCAGCATTTACCTATGTCTAATCAGCTCTCTTAATTTGTGCAGGTCCCTAAAATGGATGTAAAAGCTGGTTATGATTTTGACAGCCAAAAGGCAAAGGATATTAAGTCAATTGAACAAACTGCTTGATGTTCCACAAGTGTTTTAGAAAACAGTGAACTAGAAAAGAAGCAGATGTAAATCTTTTGTTGGATGTTTTTTTGTTTAAGACTTGGTTTTAGTAGTAGTCTTCATAGTTCTTGGGGTTCAGGCAATAAAGGATGGCACCCCCAAATGAAAATATAGTTGCACCCCAGGCCAGGCCATAACCCCAGTTGAACTCATGGTAAATTTTCAAGCTCACAGTTTCAATGAACTTGATTGGGTAAAGGACCAGGCTGCAAACCTGCAAAACAACTAAGAGAAAAGCAAATCAAAATTAGACAATGTTATTTATAGGAAATAAAACAACATAAACATATATACATATGTATGAGGGTAACTTTCAATCAAACATAAAACTCCAAAAAATTAAAGCATTACTTATGCTAGATGTTATACTTTAAAATATTAACAATTTTCTTTGTTTAAACACTTTCACAATATGGTAAGAAATACCCTATTAATAATTAGTGCATTAGTATTTCATGAAATAACATGTGCCATCTAATAATTTATAAACATAGTGATTCTTACCTTATAAACACATACATAATTATCACCATAATGGCAAGTAGTACTACTTAAGCTAAATTGTTCTACTACCCAAAACCTGTAAACAGTCATCTCAATGGAGACAGACATTTGTTATTTACGTGCTTAAGGAAATAGAGATTTCAGATACACTTGTACTGAAGAAATTGATCAATCTGTGAATCAGGATGAGCCTTTGTTGCCAGTGTTGCTTCACATCCATCTAACTCAGCCAAATACTCCAGAAAATCCAACCTTCATGTCTTTGCTTCTGTTACTCTGACTCAAAGCTACTTTCACTCTTTCTCACATCAAGTCTACACTTATCATCTTTAAAAGAGGCTCAAAAGTCATCTTTGTCAGGACTCATTGTCAACTTAGGAAGACCGATGAGGCACATCTTTGGGTATGTTTGTGAGGGTGTTTCCAGAGAGGATAAACCGAGGGGGAAAGACGCTCCCTGAATGTGGTGGCACCATCCCATGGAGTACTGGCCCAGACAGAATAAAAGGAGAGAAACATTGCTGGCATTTTCCTTTCTCGACTTACTGACCGATCATGATGTGAACTGCTCTGCTCCACTGTGTCCTCTACACCATGATGGACTGAACCCTCTGAAACCCTGAGCTAAAATAAACTCTTCCTCCCATAAGTTATCTATGTCAGGTATTTTGGTTACCAAGATGAAAAATAACTAATACACTTTGTGTTAGAGCTAACAGATGATATCTACACACATAAAGAATTAACCCATTCATGCATGGCATCCTGTTTATATGATGGCAACTCACTACAAGAATGTTCACGACACTAGTTTTTGTTAGACTAAACATAAAAGTAAGCAGTTGCTAAGGAAAAAGGTTGAGATATAGTGTGATAACATAAGTCTAATATAAATTTTGAGAAACAGTAATCAATGACTTGTTACTGTTTTATAAATAGGACAGTGCATATTAACGGGTTAAGTCAATGAAGGCATGAGAGATAATGGTCCTGAAAAACCTAGGTTAATGGAGGCTATTACAGCAAAACACAAAATTTAGCTTTTAAAATTTAGTTCCTACTTGGATCTTATTTCCCAGTCAAGACTAAAGCAGAAACATGATGAATCATACTTAATAACATAAAGCATAGGGGTAATTAGGAAGGGAAGTTTCTTTTTTATTATTTTGCAGTATGGGAGGTTGAACCCAGGGCCTCATGTATGTTAGATAAGTGCTCTACCACTGGGCTGCACCCCAGCCCCTTCACTTTATAGGAATTTTGAGATAGTTTCTCACTAAGTTGTGTAGGCTGCCTCTGGCCTTCAACTCTCAATCCTCCTGGCTTCAGCCTCTAGAGTTGCTGGAATTACAGGCGTGTGCCATAGTGCTTGGCATTTAAAGTAAGCGACTAATCTTTTATGGTGCTGGGGATTGACCCCAGGGCCTTGGGCATACTAGAAAAGGGCTCTACCACTGATCTACATGCCTAGCCTAGGAAATTTTATTTTAAAACTATGTAAAATTAAGTGGTATATATCCAGTAGATATTTTTAAACGGGAGACACTGGATCGTACAAGAGATTATGCCATCTATTTAAAACTCATGCTATTAGAACAATTATTATACAATTTATATTTTGTTGAAATCAATTTAATGAGAATTTATGGGATAGATCTCTGACAGTGTCAACCCTCAAGAACTAGATAATTTTCACCCTAAAAATTCAGGCTACAGTTATATATAAAAGGGTTTGAAAAATTACTAAATCTGGTCTTCAGCTTGTTTTTGAAGAAGAGGTTGTTTTTTGTTTGTTGTTTTTTGGGTTTTTTGTTTTTTTGTTTTTTTGTTTTTTGTACTGGGGTTTTGAACCCAGGATCTCGCAGATGCTAGGCAAGTGCTCCATCTCTGAGCTACATTCCTAAACCTTTTAAAATTGTTTTTATCTTGAGACAGGGTCTCACTAAGTTACCCAGGCTGCCTCTGGCCTTGAACTCATAATCCTCCTGCCTCTGCCTCCCAAGCTGCTGGGCTTATAGGTATGAGCCACCATGCCCAGCTTGAAAAAAAGTTTTATTGCAACACAGCCATGCTCATTCTTTTATGTATTGTTTGCATTACAAGCCAGAGGTGTAGCTGCAACAGAAACCAAATGGTCCACAAAGCCAAAAGTATTTGTTTTCTGAGCCTTCACAAGAAAGTGAAGAACCAAGCCTGATATATGAAGTAAACTTTTTTGTTTGAATGATTATTGCTTAATTCACCTGAAAAATACTATAAATTCCTTAAGTTCAAGAACAAAAATGTGAATTAAGAAAGAAGAGAGAACAAACCTTGACACAATCTTTATTTACCTATACAGTTTTAATAAATCTTATTAAACTTTTTAAAAAGAACAATAGGATGAATAGTGTGTTTAACTGCACTGGAATTTTATGCTTTAAGATCTACTCTCACTTATTCTCAGCACTGGTATAGGATTATGTTACCAATACAATTAATATTCCTAGAAGGTTAAGTCTATATGTTGTTGTTAGGTGCCATCGAGTTGGTATCCGACTCATAGCGACCCTCATAGGGTTTTCAATGGCTGTCTCGGGATTGCCTCGGGAGTGGATTGCCGGGCCCTTTTCCCATTAAGTCTATATAGCAATCATCTATCTCTGGCATAGAACTGATAAACTACAGCATATTCATGAGGGCATGATTCCTTCAAATGCTTATTTCCTATAAGAACCTGATTAGGGAGCAAGGGATCTGTTTGAAACCCGACAAGAATTCCCCAGTTTTCGCCATGTAGTTCCCTACTGCTCTGGGCCTGCATGTACCTACCACACTTCCACCTTACTACTGAGAGTGGATGGGTTCATGTAAAAGGAGAAACTCTTGACATCCAAACAGAGTCACACCCTGTTTGTGGCTTAAAAGCCTTGAAGTTATAGGTCATTGTTAGGACTCAGCTGTCCACATATTATATAACCCACACTTCATTGACTTCTAGCCAATAAGGGATAAAACGTATATTAATTTTTGAAAATTACCTATCTCTGTGTCTTTGTGAAGGAAAGGAAGTGTTCATGTTTTAGGTGGCTTAAAACTAACCCAAAGTCAATTACTATGAACCATGAAGTACGGAAAATAAAAGTTCCAAAGTTGCCGAGCAAGTTTATAAAGAAAATCCATTTCTCCTTAAGTGTCTGCACTTTGTTTCCAAGTCAAATCATGATTTGGTTGATTCTGCCAGGATACAACTGAAGTAAGAATGTGAGTTAGGAATACTAATTCATCTACTTACTCAACACATTGATCCATTCAATAAACATTTGAATGTTTCTAAAGTAATAAAGTTATAAGGCATTACTGATAAAGAAAGAGGCAAATTTGCTACTCTCATGGGTAGGTAGTCCATCAGTAAATAAATAATGAATACAGAGCCAGGCATGGTGGTGCATGCCTGTGATGCCACTCGGGGGTCTGAGGCATGAGGATTATTAGTTGGAGGCCTACATTGAGATGGGCTACATAGAGATGTCTCTAAAAATAAAAATAGAAATAAGTAAATCCTGAATACAGTGGGGGGCACTACTAATAGACTCCAAAATGCAAGAAAGCAGGACAAATACAGGATGAAGTCCACTCTTTTAGATCCATAATGAGAAAAGGCCCATCTAGGGAGGAGACCTGAACACACACCTAAATCCTGAATGCAGTGGAGGCATCTGTCAAGATAGCAGTTGTATTTCAGGTGGAGGGCAGAGGCAGTGCCCAGCTTCTGACCCAGGAGCATATTTGGTGCCCCAGAATATCAGGAATGGTGGCTATCGTTGCAGTATGATAGCAGGAAGGGAGAGAAGAGCCTTAGAAAGGTCAGCAGGAGCCCATTCAGCGTTTACATAAAACCTTGAAGGTCATGGTTAGGGGTCTGGATTTCATTCTAAGTGTGACAGGTGGCTGCTAGAGGAATCTGAGCAGAGAAGTAATACCCAATCTGAATTATATTCTAAAATGATTATGTTGCTTCTTTTGTAAGCTGGCCAGTTCCTAAATAAGGTGTTTACCTAGGATGCTTTTAATATTCATTTCAATGTGTTTTATTTAGCAAATATTTGTCCCCCCTGATATAATGTAATGACATAATTTCCTCATAAAGGACAAGTGGAAATACAACTCCATTAGGCTCTAGTGGCATACTCTCTTGAACAGCTTTCTTAGACCTTTATTGTGTTGGGGCCAGACAAAAATTATCTTAAAATGCTTTTTGCTTCTGAATTATGCTACTCACTCTGGAATCACAGAGAAAACAACATAGAACAGAAAAACAGAAAAAAATATATAAGCCTGCGCTGGTAAACAAACTTTTTTTTTCCATTTAATAAAATACATGGAAGCAAGTAAAAATGCCTCCTTGTCTTTCATAAATTCTACAAGGTAGGGACTAAAGCTCAGAAGTCAAGAAAATGACATCATACTATATTTCTATATTACCAACAATCAATGAAACACAACAGGCATTGGCTGTCATGTTTTCTGTCCTCT
>VMDO01023993.1:18950-30651 GCA_007922755.1 Pedetes capensis
ATATAGTTAATACTTTTTTCTTCTAAGAGAATATTTCAGTATTTCAACAAACACGTATTGGATGGCCACTATGTTGTAGGTTAAGATAGAGAAGGTATGGCCTTTAACCTTTGACCTTTCACACTCTGATGGTGGGGACAGGCACACAAATAAGTACAAATCAATGTGATCAGCAAGAGTAATGGATGCATGTTTATTTATGATCTAGCACACACATACTGAACTGCCTGTGGGGGTAGGCTTGAAGTTCTGGAAAATTAACACTGATGTTCCTTAATTACAACTGACAGCCCTTACCAATGGTTCCCAGAATAGGGTGTACAAACATTTCAGCTCCTTAGTATTTCCAGTGAGAGAACTCTCGTGTGCTCTACACTGGTTTCTAAAGTTACTCCAGGAAGATTAAGCTCCAGTTCCTTCTGCTTCCAGTGACAAATGGTCTGATAATGTTTCAGTTGACTGCCCCCAAGCCTGTCTCATTTTCCACCTCAGGACCACATCCTTCTTTTTACCTCCCATATCAAGCATTTGCACTCTGCTTCTGTGGAAACCCAAGTGGCAAGTGAGTAGACCAGATTCACACCTCAGAAATGGACCTCATGTGTTTGTATGCAAGACAGTCTTCATGGGGAAGACACTACAGAAGGACAAATCCCTAGAGGGTCAGTCAGTGCCTGACTACCCATGTGTGATGGGGTAGTGCCATCAGTGGAAAAGAAAGGTCAGGGAATATAAAGAAAATCCTTGAAGAAAGAAATATATAATTAGATTCTAGGAAAGGGAAGACATGTGGCTTAGACATTTTGAGTCAGCTAGTATCCTAGAAAAATGCAACAATGTATGGAGAGACCAAATTTGGGAACTGAGTTGTGGCACTTGAGGAATAGTTGTGGCCTCAACTAAGGCAATAATGGTGGTCTATGAAACCAAGGTATAGAGTCAGGAAATAATATAAAGGCAGAATTGACAGGCCTTACCAGCCAAGTCCCTAACTATAGAATTTATACAAAGGAAATGATAATTTGGAGAACAAAAACATTTTCTCATGAAGGATTAATATGAAGCTGTCAATTTCTTTTCTTTAATTCAATTTATACTACTAAAAGTAGTAACAGTGTGAAATTAATTACTGAGCAGTGATACTGTAAACTGTACTAGCCAAAGCATAGTTTGATATCAGTACACCGATTTTTCTGCCAAAATCTAGACTCAAAATGGCTCCAGCCATATGATAGTAACTTACAAAATGGTGCCAAGGAGTGTAAAACACATGCCTCTCATCACAGAAAGCTTGGAGATGGAAATAAGTTACAGCATCCTGAAAAAATAATCACCATTCCACATAAATAATTGCTTACAGGAGGCTTTTTGAAGATGTAACAAAAAGGAAGCATCTTTAATAATACAATAGGTAGGAATTACTTTATTTAAAATCTAGAAATTAGAAAAGCCTGAAAATTTTCTATAATTTGTACTAAAGGCCTTGAGGAAAAAAGGAAACACTCACTCCAAAACTCAGTGGGATATAAAACTGATCTGTGGCCAGTTCAAAAACAGCAAACAAAAGCAGAGAACCAAGAAAGGAGACAATCCCTCTAATTGTGCCAAGGAATTAGTGAGGAGAACTGAATGCCAGTTATCAGAATCACATCACATCTTATCTACCATTAAGCTACACAAAAAGAAATATGCCATACACTGCCCTGAAAACATACACAGCTTTCATTATGTGCTACGGTTCGGTCATGCTCCACTGATCAGTTGGTGGTCTTTATGATGTCTCAAGTCACTGACTTCATTCGGGTGTTGTTCCTGAGAGACAGAGCAGCTGGAGTTACAGGATGGACTCTAAATGCAGTACACAGTTGGTAGCTGAATTCAAAATCAAGACTGATTCCACTCTGCTTCTTGTGTATGTGACATGCCCCCAAATGTAGATGATTTCTGGATCTTCACTTGGCTTTTCAGGTCAGATAGAAGCCCTGAATTTAAATCCTGCCTCTCCAACTTACTGATTGGATAACTAGGAAAATAATGAAAGTGTCTAAGCCTGTTTCTTCATCAATAACATGGGAAAATAAATACCTACATTAAAGATTACATCATAAATAACCTATGTTAAGTGTCTAACACTATGGCATATGGTAGGTGCTCAGTTAATCATTGTATTAGCAGCATTACTATTACAGATACCATCTGGTTCTGAAATCTGGCCTGGGTGAGAGTAGTTGAAAATGGAGCAATGGTTTAAATGGGCTGCAGTGATGACTAGCCCTTAGCACAGCCAGCAACTATTCAAGCAGGTAACAAGTATACCCTAACTGAAGGAACTCAAGAAAAAGAGAAGATAAAACCTTTCAAATCCATTTGGCAGACTTTATGAAATTTATCCATTAGTTTTCAGTAAGAACCCTTAGTACGTATCACCTACCATGAAGATATTCTACTTGGATACCCTAGGTGCCTGAAACATTTCTTAAATAAATGAAGGAAAATACCAGAAAAATGAAACAAAACATCTTCATAGCTATTATTTTCAAGCTCTTTTAAAAACCAGAAACTATTTAATTGTTTACATACTTGTTTTTCCCCTACCAGATTACAAGCCACACACTGTAGTCATCTTTCCATCACTCATTTAAAAACTATTTATTGAGTGTCCATGAGTTCCAGACACAGCTCATGGTACCGAACTAAGTATATAACTCTGGGTAGAGATGTTTCCAAGTGGTTAATAGGTCTGTTTTGAGTTTATGTACTCCACATATCAGCCAGAAGAAAAAGAGCTTTTCTTTGTTGAGATAGATACCATTTTTAGATAGACCAATATAAATAAAAGGGGGAAATGGCCACAAGTGTTCAATTACAAATAATCACTAAACTGAATTACATGTGAGACAAGCTACCCACGTCAATAAGTATGTTTACTAAGAGACAAGCAAAATATACAACCACAACTTTCCCTCACATTTCTTCAAGTTGGCAAATTTTCCAACCTTCCCAATCTTAAGTCCAAATCAATAATGGATTATTACGTGTAGTAAATATACCTTCCAGAAATCAGCTATAGGCAACTCTTAATGGCTTTTACAAAGGGGAGAAAGAAATCTTTTCATGGCATGTTACAAATAACCATTACGTTTTGCCTTGCTTATATGCAGAGTGAACACTAAAATAATGGTTATTTCAAAACAAGCTTCCATAATCACAGCATCAAAAGAGAATGCGTAAAATTAAATCTCAGTACATGTACATTTTTAAAATACAGCAGTATAATGCTCATTTTAGGTCTCAGTGGATAGAACAACACTATATGAATTTTGCTATAGGGATTCCTTTCATTATTTCATAATTTAATAATATATGTGATAGCCAGAGCTAAATCAAACCCTTTATTTTGGTCAAACCCATTGCCTTCAACTTCTTTTCATTTACAATACATTTCCTGTTATGACCAGAACTTATTCTCATAAATTTTTCTATACTTAGAGAAATATACAATTAAAATAAATGATATCAACAATAGATTTTTAATGGATCCTTCATTTGCCATTATGCAATTTGTTAAAAGCTAAATGGAATAGTAACTGCATATACACAATAATATTGGATATTAATAATAAATGACTACAATGTCTCCCTACCACCCTAAAATAAGAAATGTCAATGGATTCTAAAACTTATTTGAAACAGAATTCGTTTTAAAGAATCACAGATAACTGCGAACAACTTATCAAGAAATAATATTTCAAACAATCACCTAATAATTATGTTAATAAACCCTAGCTTCAAAGACAAACTTACACAAAATTAAAACGTCTGTATTATTTCATTCTAAAATATAAAAAGAGCCATGGCAAGCCCATGAGCCAAGAAATAAACTAGAGAATAACAATGGGTCTTTAAGAGAATCTTTACTTTGCACTAAATCCTTTCTAATAGAGACTTTTACTACATGTGAGAGCAATAAAATTATACTATGGTCAGTGCCTAAGACTTCAAAACATTTTTTGTAATCATGCTTTTTAGTTTAATAGAAAGTATCTGTACTGATACTTTGGCCAGTTTTCCAGCTTCCTTAATACAATGCTTAGTCCATAACAGGCCTCCGAGAAACAGCTGAACGAATGCATGAGGGAATCAATAGTGACTGAAACACTAGTTTAAGATTCAGTAGTTTTCCAGCTCCAAGTCTACTAGCAACTACTATCTGATCTTGAGCAAGTCATTTAAATATGTAAATACTTGAGTTAGAGAATTAGATGTATGTCTGGATTCCTTCACTCCTTTGAATCTTTGTGTTTTCATTTTTGCTTTGTTTTGTTTTGTTTTAATGATACCTACATTCTGACCCATTTTAGTGGGTGTAAGATGAACACAAACAGCAGGGGGCAGCAGAACACTTTAGATTTTATATTTTTAGATCAAACTACCTTTCAAACCCTGAGAAATTTCATCTATTCCAATCTTTAAACAGTTCTTAAAAATTCTTCTAACAGCCTAGATGGTTCTGTCAGTGTCTTCATTACTGACAGTCACAGGGGCTTATTTTGCAGTCTTCAAATCAGAAATGACTGATGGGGTAAATTGAAGGCACCAAAAGAATATTTCAGTTCAAGTCAAAAAGAATATATTCAAGGATACTCTTATAAATAAAAATTAAAACTCACATGAAATAATGCACTGGGCTTTTAGTCCATATAGCTCTCTGCCTTTCAGTTAGTTTACTTTGGTTAATATTTCAATTGAAGCTGTCCTTCAAAGAATGATGGCTGTCAAATTATGGACATACAATTGACCCTCATATAATTAATTTGTCTGATGTTCAAGCAAAATGTGATTTTTCAGTAAAACATGTTTATTTACAAAGAGATGTATGCTTCTAAGAATACACATTGTGGGAACTATTTTTCTGCTTTTCATGTCAGAGAAAAAATGGCAGTGTCATAAGATCACCAAGTGGGCAGTAGAAAGGGGGAAAATGGTCTGTAAAAAAACACTGTTGGTAAATACATCTGCCAAAATTTCTAAGGCAATAGTCCTATCAAGAAGTATTATTTATTCATGTTGTAGTTAGATGTTTAAAAGTTGCCACTGTGCTCTGTGAGATGCTTAACATGGTGAAAACCAATAATATGATAAACCTTCAGCCAATTTACTTTAAAATATAACAAATGCCCCTCAATTTTTATGTAATGCAGCAAACACAACCGCTTCTGCATGAGAAGGCAGGATGGTAGAAAGGTTCATGAAACTTTAATACTAGTTTGGGTGTAATGAATATATTTACCTGCTGCAAAAAGCATGACAGCAACAGGTCTGTAGAAGCGTCTTCGAGAGCCCACGCAGATAGAAATCAAACCAACCAGGAATGCAATGAGAATGATGGCAGCGCCGCCCAAGAGTAAAGCCAGAGTAGCAATCTGCCAATCTGGGAAGAAAAAAAAAGGCAATGCTTTTAAGCATCAAGTCCTCAAAGAATCAACAGAAAGAACTATGTTCAACAGCCTTCATCTTGCTGCACCTCAATAGAAGTGATTTTCCTGCATGCTAAGCATCCTTTGGAATTTGAAATGTGTTGCAACAAGAATTAATATAAATGTCCTTATTAAGACACTTCCTATGTTAGGCTCAGCTGAGAGTTTTTAGACCAGGGCTTGCCCAACGATTCTTCCAAGGACTCTACTAAACATGCATGTTAAAGTGGGTGTCCTCTTCATGACCTATTTTCAATACTATTATGATTTAGATTTTTATTGAGCTTTAAAGTTCACAAATCGAAAGTGTAGAAAATAAGAACGAGGATGAATTTTTAATATATATACTTATACACCAACATAACCCCTATCCAGATAAAGATTGCAGATATTTCCATCACCCAGAAACTTCCCTTGTACCCCAGTCAATGGTCACCTTCCCACCTAGGCTACTGAAAAGATCTGTCACCATATATTTGTTTAGTTTTGCCTGTTCATAAATGGTATAAACTCTTTTGTTTCTAGCTTTTGTGTCTCTGAAATTCATCCATGGCGTTTTGTGTGGCAGTAGTACATTCTTATTTTTTTGATTGTTGTTCCTTCTTGGAAAATCTGCTTTCACCTCACAAAAATTCCCCAGGCTTTTAATTTGACTTGCCTCACCCCCCAAAACAATTTCCCCAGCCAATTAGCATCAAAAGGATTTGTTGTTGTTGCTGCTGTTATTGTTATAATTGTCCTCCTCTCTTTTATTTTATTCTTATCTCATTATTGTATTTACCAACACAGGGACAGTTTCCGAAATTAAGTATTGCCAGGAAGCCTGAATAGACTGAATGCCTGATTGACCCCTTTCTTCATTGATACAAGAAAGAGTAAGCCTACATTGACCACTTATTACATGCAAGCCTCTCTCCACAGATATATCAAGTGAGTAGCTTGTACACAGTAAAAAGTGAACCTCATTGAATGCAGTTGCCATATCTCAGAAGAGAATAATGGAGTATGGATGACAGGAAATTGGCTCATTTTCCATTCAAGAAAGGTGGAATGTATCCTCCAAAGCAGCAAAGTGAATCTATTAAAGTACTCCACAGGTTAGGAAGTATCACATAAAATGATACTATGGAGAGAAGCACACTACAATGGTGGTTGTTTAGAAGTCCCAGGCTGCCTCTTTTGGTCCTCAGTTTAATGTACACACAAGAAATGCAAAGAGATTTTAACCTACTGTTAAATTGCAATGTGTCCTATTCAAAGTCCAGAACTCATGATATTTTGATGCTTCCTTCTGAAATTACCCCTCTAGAAAGCTTCCAAAGTGCACTTTTTGCAGAGGAATCCACAAGATTCTCTTCTTTTATTTATACCTGCACATTGCTGTCTCAAGCAGCCTGTTTCCATATCCTCTCCTCCTAAAAATTTCTGGATGTGTCATGGTCACTCAGATAGAAGTTTCACAGATATCAGGAAACAAATAAATAAGGGCAAAATAGTACAAATCCACACTTCTTTAAATATAAAGATGAATCACAAGAAAGTAGAGAGCATTTTTTATGCCACCTACTTGTAACAAAGCCATATAACTTCAAACAAAAGTATATCTGGCTTTCAACTAGAAGTTAAAAGGATAGCCATAGGACAGCTTTTTTTATTCCCTAACAGCATGCAGCTTTGAATTAAAAAGCCAAAAGAATAATCTTTATACTTAGAAGTCTCCAAATTTCTTTGGAAAAGTTTATAGATAGCACATTATTTAACATAATGGAAATTTATGTGTTGGTTGAAATTTCTGAATTTAAAAAAAGTCAAAGTTTAATTATGTCAAAGTATATAGGGTACAAAGAAAAGATTAAAATCCATGCATCAATGAAATTCCTGGAGGGTTTGGTTAAGAGAGACTATGATGGATACTTTGTAGTTGGACTGTTACTTTTATAAAATGATTATTATTTTTACCAACTTCTCCTAAACTCTTTTATATAAGAACATTTACATTGTTGGCTTTTCTGCAATAAAGATACAAGTAAACATTGGTCCATTTTTAAAATATCCATATAAAATTACAATAGATTGCTCTTTCTTCATGATCTCCTCCATGTAACTCAATCTATATAAAGTGTCACACAGTTCACTATTTTCACTTCCAACCCAAAATCTAACCAGAATTAATTTGGCCTAGTTTTCTCTGTCTTTCAGTTTTTTAGGTCATGGTGCCTGTGAAAGTAGCCATAGACAACATGTAAATAAATGAGCATGGCTGTGCTCCAATAAAACTTTACATACAAAAATAGGTGGTAGGCTGGATTTTACCAATGGAAAACAGCAAAAAGTCCTAACTTCACACAATGCTGACTTTTCTCAAAATGATATATTTTTTGGTACTGGGGGTTTGAACCCAAGGACTTGTGCATACTTGGCAAGCACTCTACCACTGAGTTGCACCGCAGCCCTTTCTGATTTTTTTTTACCTTGAGACAGGGTCTTGCTAAGTTACACAGGCTGCCTCTGGCCATGAACTCAAGATCCTACTGTCTCCTGAGTCCCTGGGAGTACAGATGCACACCACTACACCTGGTCTCAAAATAGTAATTTTTTTCACATGGAAAACTGAAAGAAAAATGCAATAGTAGAAGGCACCAGTCAAATAAACTATGAAAAGAGACCAGAACTTAATTAGGAAAGGAATTTCTTACAGCACAGGAAATACTTTTAAAAGTATAGGCACACAAGAAGATCTGAGTTTTCTACTAAATGTGTGTGTGTGTGTGTGTGTGTGTGTATATATATATATACATATATATGTATATATATATATATATATATATATATATATATATATATATATACACATATATATATATTTAGTACTGAGGTTGTACCTAAGGAAAAGTTACTCCAGATGCAAAGTCAATGAGGAGAGTCAATAGCAGCGTCAGTGCTGTGATTTTGTTACCCTTCTCTTCCCTTTGGTCCACAACTACTCAAACAGAAAAGCTGTTTTATTTTCTAAGAGACTAGAATTGGGCCATGTCTGCCACTGTTCTGGCCAAGAGTAGGAGCTTAGACCAGAATACTGAGACTATATCCCTGGTGGACAGTGCCAAGTTTCAGAATTATTGTCATCATATCCACTTGGAAGGATTCGCTCAGGCTGGTTGCCTAGGCCTCAAACTTTAAATTGCTGACTAGTTTATCCTATCCAGGAAGGTCAAAACAGGGTTAGAAATAGCTACCACAGTCAAGTAGGCCCAGGATGCTTTTCAAGGTTCAGCCCAGGCATATTGGAGCTGTGAACAGAGCTGGGGCACCATGTCTCTATCAATAAACCACTAGAATCCATAGTTCAAACATTAGGGCCAGGCTAAGGGGTGAACTTAAAAGTCAGACTGTGTAGAGAGGGTAGTTACTATTTCCTTCTTTTACTGAATAAGATTAGGATACGGGGAATACCAATAGTAAAGAATATCTTAAAGATAACCTAGTAAAGGCAATTAAAATAACAGGCTGGCCTTTGAATTTAAACAGATAGATATTTACTTCTCACCCAAAGCCCAATACAATTTAGCAAGAATGTATGTATACAAGTAAAACATTTTATGATGTTCTATAGGACCTGGACAGTTTTATAGTAATGTTATAATAAATTGGCAGAAAACTTTTCTCTACCTTAATGATTTTCCATTAAGGTTTTTCACAACAAACACTTACTTTCCCACATTCAGTGTTTTTGCAAAGCAAATTAAAATGTCATAAAATTTGCAATTTTCAGGCCTATTTCTTCAAAAATGTCATGTATTGTAAATTTTTACACTCGGTTGATTTCTATACCTGTCTTAGTTCTTTGGTTAAAGCCCTCAAAATAGTTAGTTAGATGAAGTGTTAAGGGTTGTTAGAGATTTCTTACTCTGCATTCCTTTTCCACGTTTCTATAAACAATGTACTGATACTGTAGTAGAAAAGTGAACATAAACCAGCCCTGCAGAATGTCAGTGGCCATGGTGATGGTTTACAAACTGCAGTGCTATGCACAATTAAAACTAGCCATTGTTCAATGCTAGGCCAGCTGACTGGAAATTTGAAGTTGTTTTCTAAGACCTGAGAAAACAGGTGGTAATCAGTATAGAGCTTCAAACCTGAAAAGCATTGGATTTGGGTTCAGGTTTAGCTTGGCTTCGGGTTTAAATTTTCATCCTACGTGTAGATAGATGAAGAAAGATTTTTATTTTTTTCAATTTTTAAATGGTTACTGGTATATTAAAAGCAAACAAACAAACAAAAAATAGTCCAAACCATTAAAAGCTGAACAGGAGCTAGTGTTTTACTGAGTTCAGATTCAGGTTCGGGTTCAGGTTCTGGTTCAGAAAGAAAGTTTTAAAAATGCTTGAACCAAAAAGGGTTCAGGTTTCAGGATCAGGTTGGGTTTGAAGCCCTGCTATCTACACTTAAGATTTAAACTCAAACCCAAATGGAATCCTCTAAATTTTACCATACAGTTCCTGAACCTGAACCCAATTTTTCACAGGCTTGAAACCCTGATTTTAAGGAAATAATGTACCTCCTTGGTCTATAAAAATGATGAGCGTTCAGATGGGCAGGGCAGCACTTTTTGGATCTAGAAACCAAGCCTAAAATGAGCTTGCCATGCTATGTGCCACATTTTCTCAAGAATACCAGAGAAACACTGGAGCACTGACAAAATTGATAACGGTGACATACTGGAAGCATTGGAACTGAACCACTGAACCTACGGAAGTAGGGGTCAAGATAAGTACACGAGTACATGATTCTCTACTAGGGCTTTTTGTAACACAGAAAAAGTAAATACACACTATGTATATATATACATATATTTGTTGTTGTTGTTAGGTGCCGTCGAGTCGGTCTCCGACTCATAGCCACCCTCTGTATAACAGGGGAAACACTATTGTCAGTGCTTCTCTGCTGTTCATAGGGTTTTCAATGGCAGATTGATTTTTGGGAGGGGGTTGCCAGGTCCTTCTCCCAAGCCTACAGCTTCTGGTGTTCCCAGGTGGTCTCCCATCCAGGTACTAACCAGGCCCGACCCTGCTTAGCTCCTGAGATCTGATGGGATCGGATGCCACAGGGCTACAGCTGCAGACACACACACACACACACACACACACACACACACACACACACACACACTCCCCCATGAGGGTCACAATCAGTTGGACACAACTCAATGACACCTAACAACAAAAATAGTAACAAGATAAAAATCAGGCAGTCTCTGTATTATAACTCCAAGCCCAATATTAATATGCAACTCATGAACTAAATTTGAGTCTTCTTTCAAGGTATTTTTATTAGCTGGCATCTGAGTCTCCAATGTCTATAAATGCTTTAGCATTCTGCAGAATTGTGCCCACTTAATTTTAGCAGCATAATACGTGAGACTGGTCTGAGATCACCACTGCATTATGAAAATTTCCACATTGTAACTGCCCAATTGGAGAGAGAACTCTCTTTTCCTAAGGGAACTCATAGTCAAAATTCGCCTATAATTTTCAGGAAAAGTAAAATCTTAATGAGGACATGTTTTCCAATTTTGAGCGAAGGTCAGTGCACCACACATCAGTGCCCTAAAGCTTTCCTCCTTCATGGAATTTTTTTCCCACCCTTAATTGACCAAACACTGGCTATATGTTTAGCTATGGAGGTACTGTTTATATGCTGAAATTAGTTCTACTGTATGTAAACCCCTGAGCACACAATTGCTACTTATTTTAGGAAATTAGATGTAATTAAAAAGCAATGAAGAAACATATTTTTATTTGAAAATTACTTAAAAATTCAAGTCCCACTGTTTGGGTGGGTATTATTTCCCCTAAATATATTCCATGGTTTTAATGGATGAGTCTCATTTTTCTATAATTCTCATTACAAATTAAAACACAGATTTTTAAAAACTGTTATGATTACATTCAAATTCAGACAGAAAAGTATATTTTCATCTTTGGTCCTTCAAAAAGGAAATTACATTAATTAAAATGATATCCATCACTAATCAAAATCACTCACTGAACCACCTAGAATAGTGATTTTTAACTATTATCTTGATACCATTCTTCATAAGTTATCCACAAATTCTCCACAATTCACCTAAATAAGCTACCGTTTTTCACTCATTCCCAGCAAATATCAGCTTTTCTAAATATCTTTCTTCACTTGTAGGACATGTTTATAGCAAACTATTTCAA
>VMDO01023994.1:0-30549 GCA_007922755.1 Pedetes capensis
GTTTGGAAGAGTGGCAGGTCAACGGAAAAGAGGAAAACCCTCCACCAGATGGATTAACACAGTGTCTGCAACAATGGGCTTAAACATAAATAAGATGGTTTGCCTGGCACAGAATCGGCAAGTGTTTCGATCTGCTGTACATAGGGTCGCTATGAGTCGGACTCGACTCGACGGCACCTAACAACAACAACAACAAAAGTATTAAAAAAAAAAACAAAACCAACAAGACAACTACTTTAAAAGTCCTATTAATGGTTACTTTTACCAAAAGGGAGGGTATTCTGATTGAGAGATTAAGCAGAGTTTGCTGGAGGACTGGCAATGTTTTACTTTTTGGACTAGGTCAACAGCTGTCCTTAAAACTGTTCATTAACGCGTGCATTTGTGTTTTATTAAGTTTTCAGAATGTTATATTTCACAAAAAGCTTTTTTGTTACATAGCATAATAAGATGTCAAAACATTAGAATAAAACTCAAGGAAAAAAAACTGGTTAAAACATTAGCTAAAGAACAATCCTAGAAAAGTAAATGATAAATGATGTTACATGTGCTAACATTATACAGTCAGTGTCAACATCAACAGAAGAAAACTAGATCATTTGGGCTAACTTGGTACAAGTATTCCACAGGTGCCCATTAAATTACTTTCCCAGCATGGAGATTCACTCTAGGGCATGGATATTTGATCTGGCACCTATCATGTCTTAGAAGGACAGCCTCCAGCAAATAAGACACACATAAATCTCCCAAAATTGCATACACAGATATGTGAGCATGTACACAGGACTTTTGTTAAGAAGAATGCCTGCATTTTCATCACATTTTCAAAAGGGTCCATAAGTGCTCAAATAATAAGATCTGTACTCCAAAAAGTCTCTGGAAAGTTAAGATCCTACATGGAAGACTTCATGATGGAGCAGAACAGGGCAGATTCCTCTAGGCTTTGACCCATAGCAAGAAATACCTTTCTTTATTTGTAAATGTAAAGAGCCATCAACTACTAAGGCATGTCACCAAATTACATCTTGGCTCATATGTTTGAAGTCATTATAGAAGGTTAAGCTGGATCTACTCTAATTTCCAAATACGATATGCTTTTCAGTTTTGTGCAAAAATTGAAATGCAGAATGCACTTTGCTTAACTGGTAGAAAGAAGGTAACTACTGTGTTGCACTCTTAAGCATACACCCCAAACCTCAACTAACTCCTGATGCACAATTTCTAAAACATGATTTCTATGGATTCCAATCTTTTGCTTTATTATGGAAAATGTCAAAATAAAATATCTGAGACTATTTGTCCAAGAGCACCTCATATGGTATTCTCTCCCTTGACATCCAGCATTCTATCAGGATATGACTGAAAATTACAAATAACCTTTTAGGCAGCCTGGATTTCAAGCTCATGTTAGTAATTTTTAATACCAGATAAGACAGATCTAGTCAACATTATTTACAGGTCCAACAAAAACAGAATAACAAATGCACTACACAGAAATAAAGCTGTATTTTCTATAAAGAACTCCAGAATTCAAACAATCCAGATTAAAAGACTGAAGGACACTACTCTCACATTTCTCATATTTATTCTTCTTCGAGTATAGCAGTAAGAAAATACTATTAACCTTTTGAAAATGTTATGTTTGTTTCTTACATTGAATTAAGAATCACAATTCTCATGATTTTTACCTAATTACTTGAAGATAGAATAACAAATATACAAGCATTTCTGAGGACCACTACTTACTACCTCCAAGTGTTCCACCCTTTACGAAAACACAAAGATGCAAAGTTCCCCTCTTAATCAAGAGAATCACTTTTGCCATCACACCCCTGGCTCTCATTCATCATTCCAATGGATTTTTATTTAGTCTGAAGTAAGAATAACTCTATGGCATTGCTCATCTTCAAGTGTGCTTTGGCTTTAGAGGCTCAGTTTAGGCCTCGCTCCCCAAGGCTATAGCCTAGTAATCCCAAACCATTCTCTAATCATGGAACACTCATTTTCCTAAGAGCATCAGTGCAGACCGCAATTATGTTCAGCCTGTGTTTACTGAACACCTGTTTTGTTCTAGGACTGGAATGGTACCAGCCATCCTTGAGGAGATTTATGTCCTTCAATGAAAGTTCAAGAATGACTTCCAAATTCCTTAGTCATGATTTACAGTGAAAGGACTGAACTCCAAGTAATTTTCATCAGTCCAGGTTATTAGCTAACAAACTGTAAGTAAGACTCCAAATTCTGAGATGAAAAAATTGCTCTGGCCATATGCAGAGTCTGACCCTGACAGTATTAACTATGTTGAACAGAACTGTCCAAAACTGAAAGGAACAAAGATACGCAGCCCCTCTTATACAAACATTCAAAGACTGAACGGTCACTCTGCAGACTGATCTAGAAGGGATTCTTGCACGCAGAGGTAGGTGAAACTAGGTGACTTCTAAGTCTCTTAAGTTTTTAAGTCTCATCTAACTCTAGGAGTACAGAAGATTTTATTACTATACCTCATTTAACACAGGAATTATGCTCCTTAAAAATAATAAGATGGGAGAAATCTTGCCAACAAAATCATAATGCACAAGAGAAGCTCAACAAAAGAGATTATTTTGTGATTATTTCTGTAACACAATAATTTAAGTACATTTATCCTAATTTATTTTTGGTAGAAAATTATGTTTAAGTGTTTGGGATTGCTTAAAATAAAATATACCTATAAGGGAGAAAAAGATAAATTTTAGATTAAATTCCTTCTGAATAAAAATTGTGCTTAAAAATAAAATCTCCTGGTTGGGTGCGGTGGCACACACCTGCAATCTCAGCAATTGGGGAAGTGAAGGCAGGAAGATCACAAATTTGAGGCCAGAGGCAGCCTGTGTAACTTAGCCAGACTCTGTCTCAAATAAAAGTAAAAAATCTGCAGGGGTGGGGTGGGTTGGGTGTTGAAGTTCAGTGGTAGAGCTCTTGCAAAGCTTGCATGAGGCCCCTGGGTTCAGCACTCCATTACCATAAATAAATAAATAAATAAATAAATAAATAAAACTCATTCAGCCTCTTATAAAAGTATGAAGTAAAATAAAAGGTGATAAAAGACACCTGAACACTTGTTTGTATTTTTTTCAACAAAGATGTTTACTAATTTAAAACTGAATCATTAATTTCTCTGCACTCTAGCTATATGGGATTCAATTTCTATTAATTCCTCAACTAACAGACTTTCTTCACCTGATAGGCTGTGACTAGTCAACATATTGGGCTAGGGTTTAGCTCAGTTGGTAGAGTGCTTGCTCTGCACATTCTGAGGCCTGGGGTTCCAACCCTAGGACCTCAAATAATGGGAGAAGGACCTGACAATCCACTCCTGAAACAATCCTGAAACAATCAGCCATTGAAAACCCTATGAGTAGCAGAGAACCACTGGCACAGTGTCAAGGAGTGTTTCTTCTGTTGTATAGAGGGTCACTATGAGTTAGATTCGACTCAAAGGCACCTAACAAAAACAAAGTCAGCTAAACACCTAGGTAGTGGAAGTTTTTCAAATGTATACCAGTTTAACAGCACAGTATTCATGAGTCTTACCTATGTGTTATGTTCTCAACAAGTTAATAAGGCAAAAGTCAAGAGCAGATGAAAATCTCATTGAAAATCTCATAGGAGAGTGCCTCACAAGAACCTATTAGCACACTAGTTAAATCCCATTCAGCCAGTTTTTTCCCCACTGTTGGACCAGATTACTACATCCCCAGATGACCATCAGATGAAGTGACTAGTTTGCCAATTGTTTAAAAAATATCTATTACTAAATACAAGAATAATTCTCAGCAGAGAATCACTCATATTTCCCATTTCATCTCCCATGAAGCAGGAAAAATTCCTTCTCTTCTCTGTCCACTCCTCTCTCCCATCTTAGTGCATATAACTGAAGTTATATAAATTTACATGAGGTAATTCTGCTGTAATAGGAGTGACAGCAACACAAGTAGTTACTACATGATTTATCCAATAACATGTCTAGTAAAATCTAGCATTTCTTCCAGAATAATAAAACTTTAACTATGTACATGGCTGTGCAGAAAAAATGATGTTTCTCAGATTCTGTTACAGCTTTTAGCTTCTCTCACCAATGCACTGAACAAAATAAGTATGTACAACTTGCTATGTACTAGACATGTCATTCACAGGTGTAGAAGGAAAGAATTTGCTCTTGGCTTCCTGTCCTCTCCACTTCCTAGAAAGTGTGGCAAAGATGTGGCAGTGACCTAGGTTTGACCATACAGAAGAGGACAATATACCAGGCTGGGGGATAGGAAGCAGGCTAGGAGGAGTAATAGGATGGAAGGAATCTGCATCCTTGGACCACATCAGGGAGCAAAGCTACCCTGATGGCCTGGACCTGAGAGTGAACATAACTTTACCTTAATGAAGCCACTGTATTTTTAATTTTCTTTGGAATAGTTTAGCTTAAAATTAACATAACAACAAATATTTAGTGTGTACTTACCAAATGCAAGGCATTATGTTTAAAAGGTTATATATTTACTATGTACTGACATAGTACATCATAACAACTCTCTGAAGTAGTTAGGTAATGTTAGTGTCCCCTTTTATAGATGAAGAAGCAAAAGATTAGGGAAGCTAAGAAGCTTGGCCAATTGGCCTTTCTACAAAAGAAATTAGACTGCTCTCCAAGGAAATTAAACTTGCTGGACACTCTAGATATCCTACAGTATTAAAACTCTAATGATTTCTAACAATGTGGTAACTACAAGAAAATTCTCAAAACTCTCAAGACTTTTACAGAAAGATTCACCAAAAAACTTGATTCATAATCCAAAGAGTATATACTGTGGAAAATTGATGATATTAAACAAAATGAAACATAGTAGCAGCATATAACTATTACCCAGAACTAATCATTTACCTCTGTTTTCTTTAAAATCAGATATCTAACACTGAATCTAGAATGAATCTCAAAAATGACATACTCCAATGTCTTATTTTACAGATGACAAAACAAAAATCAAAAAAGTAAATGATATGAAGAATCAAATGTTTCCCATAGGAAATGTCTCTTGTTTTATAATAATTATAAGCAGAATTATTTACCATATAGTTTGTAGATTGCTTACAATATCTACTTGCGAAGGTTAATTTTATGTGAATTAAGTAGTATGCTTATTTTGCTTAATATAATATAGAAAAATATTCACCTTTTAAGTAAGTGAATGATACTGGTTAAGGGATGCCATAAAATGAGTAAAATAGTATATTTGAGGGCTGCAGTGAAATACTAGATTTCATATCCTTAAACCTAATTTTAAATATAACACTAAAAATGTATGGCTTAGAATGTCAACTTCTATCCTCTAATAAAGGAAGAAGTCTTTCATTCAAATGAAATCCAGAGGGACTGGGGATGTAGCTCAGTGGTAAACTACTTGCCCCGGTTTCAATCCCCAGCACCAAAAAAAACCCCCAAAACCACAAAACTAAATAAATATAACAAAACAAACAAGGAAACAAACCTCCCCACACAAATCAAAGCCAGAAAAGAAATCAGTCAAGCTATGTAAATCTACAATTAAGGAAGATATCTTAGGTAGAAGATTATTATCTCCACAAGGTAGAGATCCTATCTGTCCTGCTCATCATGACATCCTACCACATGTGTGGTACATAGTGGAACTTAAAAACTGCTGCATGAACATTTAAGAAATCTTACTAACTTCTGCAATCTGCAAAAGTCAGAGAGCAAAATATCCTTCTATTAAGAAAGGGATATAAACCTGAATAAGGAGAGTGATTTCTGCTTCTAACCCTGATGAGTAAAAGGTACTACACTTACCATTCAGATGACTTGACAGAAAGTATGGTCATAATGATAATAAATAAATAGATATGAAATATCAAGAAACTAATAGATCATCCAATCAAAGACCCAATATAAAACCCAGAATTTACAAGAGAGTATTTTAAATAAAAATCCACTAGATCACGGTCCCCAACCTTTTTGGCAACAAGGACCCATTTCAAGGAAGACAATTTTTCCACAGACTGGAGGCAGAGCTCCAGCAATAATGTGAGCAATGAGGAGCAGCTGAAAACACAGATGAAGCTTTGCTCACTTACTCACCTCCTGCTATCCAGCCAGGTTCCTAACAAGTAGTGGTATGTTGCCTTGGGGTTGGGGACCCTTGCACTAGATGAACAAAACTCCACACTCAAATGGTTCTATAGGGCATAAGGCATATGGAAAAAATACCAATCTTATACAAATACTTTCAAAAAATAGGAGGTAATACTACACAGCTAATTTATAAAGTCAGCATAATTCTGAAACCAAGGTCAATCTGACCGTGAAACTTTGCTTAGCCACTCAATCAACAAATACTTACTAATACGCACTTTGTTCCAGGTGATTCAGCAACCTGATTCATCAAAAGAAGGCTTTCTGTGACTATTTCTTAAAAACTTTACTCGTCCACTGTGATGGAATCATCCCACCACTGACATAGGTTTTATGATTACTTATCACATTTTGGATTTTATTTTTCTCAAATCAGGTATTCTTTAGCTTGAAAGAACCTCAGACTTTCTTCTTTTGAAGCACTGAGGGCTATTTAAGACTCCCTGTGATTTTTACCAATCTTTGAAAGTTTTCCTATCACATAAGGTTTCTATCATCAGACTGGATTTAATATCAACTCTACTTAAATAATTTGCTTATGCATGGGACCTTGGGCATATTCTTTGAAGTTTCTATTTCCTCTTCTGTAAAATAGGGATAATGGTGGCACTTGAAACGAAGCCATCCTCCTAAGGCACTTAGCATATGTGCCACATAAGCAGTTAGTAGCTATTATCATCATGACCACTGGATTTTTACTTTCATTTTTCCTTTAAATAAAACCTTCTAATTCTTTTCCTTATTATCTGAGTTAAATATGCAGCAATACTATGGTTATTTATTTTTTACCAGTAAACTAACATGCCTTTCTTTGTGCCTGTAGAACAGATAACTTTAAATCCAAGTATAGAAAAAGGGAGAAGAGAGAGAATGGAGGGAGTGCCAGGAGGCAGTTTACCAGTATCACATTTCACAAAACAGACATATCTGAATAAAAATTTTAAAGTACAACTTCTGAAGGGGTGAATGCAATTCATAAAATCATTCACCATATAATTCATTTTTTTAAACACAAAAAGTACCTTGTAAATGATATACTAACATTCAATTTACAGGAAACTTTTAAGAAACATCTCCTCCATGAGGCAGGGAACCCGTAACAACCACTGCTTCTGGAAACATACCCAATCCACTAACACCTGAGGGGTGTATAGCATTAGTAGGATACCTTCCTCTCCACAAACAATGCATGGGCAGGCAGTGTGCCTGCAGCCTGAGGGGAAATAAGCAACTTAAATGAATGAAGTAGAAAAGATCCTTTACCAACTATGGAAGAGTATTCCCCTTTTTGTTTTCTTTCTCAGGTTTTGTATTAGTTGCCTTTCTATAGGGTAGATCAATAAATGTGGCAACTTAACTTAATGTTAAGTTCCAGTTCTTGTTCAGGAAAAAGAAAGAAAACACTCTCGGGAAATATAACCTGAATATTCAAGGAAAAGGCAACTGCACGCATCTCACTCATTTGGCAGGGAAGGTCCTGCTGATTAGCAGTAATGGGGAAGGGCTGGAGTTACTTTCCTGTCCCAGAGGAGGGAGGAGTATGGACTAAAGTCCAACAACAAGTCATTAGCTCAGGATCAGAAAGGAATGTGCTCAGAGCAGTGTGCATGACCTTACAGAGAACACCTAGGTGTTCTAAGACCCTACTGAACATTTTGTATGCACTGTGACATTACAGGTGTTCTTAACCTAGTCTGGCAGATACAAAATCACTTTGTTTCTAAATTGTGTTTCTAAATTCTGTGATTACTGGGAAGAATTAATTCAACCACAAATTAAAAAAAAAAAATTTGCTGTATAAATCTTAATCTGTCATTTTGTGAAAAAAAATGGAAATGCATAAAAATTATTGAGATAAAAATCTCTAATATATACCTTTAAGATTTTTACATTTTACTACATGTAAAGTATACCTCAATAAGAAAATCTAAAAGAAAACTGATGAAGAATACAGAAAGCAGCTCTTAAATTTTCAATGTGGTTCTTTTTTTTTTTTTTTTTTTTTTTCTGGTACTGGGAGTTGAACCCAGGGCCTCGGGCTTACAGGTTTTGCAAGTGATGGACCACTGAGCTATACCCCCAGACCATTTTTTTTTTTTTTTTTTACTTTTTGAGACAGGGTCTCACTAAGTTATGCAGACTGCCTCTGGTCTTGAACTTGCGATCCTCCTGCCTCCACCTCCCAAGCCGCTGGGATTACAGGCATGTGCCATCCCGCTTGGTGATATGGTTCTTAATTAGGTATCTTAAGGACATAAATTATTTTTATTTTTCACTAGGTTTTCTATTTTCCCCTTTAAAGTCTAATTTGCCTCTTATATAACATAAAGGACTTATGTTGCTTCTACAACCCAAATCTAACTCTAACAAAATAAAATCAATAGATTGGGCTACTCTGGTACAAACAGATAGCATTGTTCTCTGGTGTGTAACTTACCACAGGTAGCGTAAGCCAGGTGGCCACAAGGCGGTTGCTGATCCAGCGATACCAAGATGGGTTTACAAACATCAAAGGTAAAATGGGACCCAGCATGAAAATGCTTCCAAAAAAGCTTCCCCCAAACAGAGCAAGTATGAAGTAAATCCCTTTCCATGACACCATGATTCTGAAAGATAAAAAAAAAAAAAGGCATATTCAGTACTATACATTTAACTGTTCAAACTCCATATCAGAATGATACATAAAATAATATTTAATTACAGAGCTCCTGAAAAGGCTATGGCAAAAGTTCTGAGAGCCTGGATTTCACAGACGTAACCCTCCAGCATGTTCTACAAGTCTAACAAGCTGGTGGTGGTGGTTGTTAGGTGCAATTGAGCCATGTCCGACTCACAGCGACCCTCATAGGGTTTTCAATGGCTGATTGTTTCGAGATTGCCTCAGAATTGGATTGCCACATCCTCCTCCCATTTTTGCGGTGCTGGGAATTGAACCTGGGACCTCAGAAACTGCAGAGCCGAGCTCTACCAACTGAGCTAAATCCCAGCCAACAAACTGGTAGGGCATTACAATTGATACTCTCAGCAGAATAAATGTCTGATCTCCAGAAAAAAAAGTTGTTTAGTTTAAGAAGGCTTTTTTTATCAATTAGTATTTAACATAAGATAGTCAGCTTTCTTTTCCGTGATGTCATCTAACACAAAATTTTACAATATTCCAGAGTTTTTTCAATCCAGAAGTAGAAATAATGGATGAAGAACTGCAGAACAGCTTTCAGAGGCTTGAGGACACCTAATAGAAGTGATGGCAGTTTAACAGAATGCACTAGACATTAAAACAAAAAAATTCCAAAATGTTCTTTCTTTATATTAGACTCTAACATTTTGGGCATTTGGTCTTCAACTGGCTCTTTATGAGATGAAGGGGTAAGTAGAAGTTAGATTATTCCCTGGCTTAATTAAATGATTTGCCAAAGGATTATTTTAGGGGGTTCACATAACCTGAATCTAAGGTGGGCTATTGTAAAACAAATGGTTGGAAACACAGTTTAACATGAAAACTCAAACATTTGATTTCATAACTACAATAAAGCAAAATATATTTTGTTTCAAGATAACAAAATTGTTGGAAACATTGTTAGGTACTGTCAAGTTGGATCCAACTCACAGTGACCCTATATGTACAACAGAATGAAACACTACCCAACATTGTGCCATGTGCACAATCTTTTTTTATTTGAGCTCTTAGTGGTAGTCACTATGTTTCTTCTTATTTTGGGTCCTGCCACATCTGCAAATGGAAGTCCCAGAGGCTTTACTCCATTCCTGTCATTAAGGTCGACTCTGAGGAGGCAACTCTTCCTCAGTCACTCCCTGAATGCCTTCCAGCCAGGGGTGGGGGTGCTCATTTTCCAGCACTCTATTTGACAGTGCTTCTCTGCTGTTCATATGGTTTTCAACGCCTAATTGTTTCAGGAGTGGGCTGCCCAGTGCTTCTCCCTAGTCTGTCTTAGTCTCAAAAGCTCAGTAGAAAACTGTCCATCATGAGTGAAACAGCTGTGGCACCGCTTTCAGCATCACAGCAACGGTAACCTTCCACAGCACCGTAAGCTGACAGACACATGGCAACTGGAAACATTAGAACTATAAAAATGAAAGGTACTTCAGAGATCATGACCTCTGAAATTTTAAAAAGAATTACAACAGGAAACAAATAAAATTTCAAATATCATGATGCTTTTTCAAAATGTCAAACCAACAACAAAACAGGTCAGATTCCTTACCACACCAAATCAAGTTTATCTGTGTACCAAGTATATTTTTAAATTTCTACCAATGCTTGACAATGTGTATGCAAAAGACTTCAAAGTACAAACAGAGCAAATATCCACTAAGAATTGGCTTTTTGCTCATCTCTAGACCTGAACTTTTAAGAAGTGGAGTGAGGGAGTAATGATAGAGAAAAAGACCACTGGGAAACAGTAAGCCAAAAAATCCAATGACCCAGGGTTCAGCAAGGCCTGTGTTCCCACACATTTTTCAATGTCTAATGCTCAAACCTCCTCTTTGCAGTAAAGGTATCATGGGCAGCTTCTCCCCAGTCTTTAACTTAAAGCATTTCTTAATGGGGGTGGAAGGAAAACAAACTTTTATTTTATTTTATTTTTTGCAGTACTAGGGGGTTGAAGGGCTGGGATTTAGCTCAGTTGGTAGAGCGCTGTGCTGCAGTCTCTGAGGTCCTGAGTTCAATTCCCAGCACCACAAAAATGGGAGAAGGACCTGGCAATCCACTCCCAAGGCAATCCCGAAACAGTCAGCCATTGAAAACCCTATGAGGGTCACTATGAGTCGGGTACCAACTTGAGGGCACCTAACAACAACAACAACAACAAAGGGGGTTGAACCCAGAGCCTCACACATACTTTGCAAGCACTATACCACCGAGCAGCACTCCCAGCCTTCCCCCCACACACACCTTTTTTTGAGACAAAGTCTCCTTCTCATTAAATTGCACAAGGCTGTCTCTGGCCTCAAACTTTTGATCCTCCTGCCCTAGCCTCCCAAATTGCTGGAAATAGAGGAGTACATCAATATACCTGGCTCAAGACTTTCAAATTCAGTATTCTCAGCACCTATTTCCTTATACATTCCCCTCAAAAAAACCTGTGCAGTCCTCCTACTCTATTTGAAAACCCTAAAACTACATTTTCCTATCTGTCCATTCTGCCAACCAGCCATTAGCTTGTTCTGTGTCTAGACATTTGTTCCTCAGCTCCCTGCACAGCTATCCTTTACGCTGTATCCATATGACTGCTTTCCCACCAAAGGCTCTGGTATGCTTCTGCCTTACTAATTTCTGATTTGATGTAATAAGAAGAAAAACATTATAGTTAAAAGAGCTTAGCTATCATCAAATCAAATCCTTTCATTCTATAGTGATGAAACTAAGGCCCAGGAGAGTTAAGATAGCTTTCTTAAATCCACACAAAGAGTTAGTAGCAGCCAATCTTCTCTGCCTCATGTTTCTTCCACTATATCATCCTACCTCCCTCTTGCTTTAGGATCTCAGAATCTTGGAACCATGTTAACCTGTATTTAAACAAAGACTTAAACTAATGTGAAGGGAGGTACTGAGGAGTGAGAAAATCAAAAGTACTTCAAGAGATTCGGGAGTTGGGTAAAATTAAAAAAATGTATTGCTATAGCAAGGTCAGCCCACGGAAACAAGTCCTCTCAGGACTGACTCCGAACCCCAGTTCTCCTGGGGTTATACAGTTTATAGGATGGGGGTTGTCAGCTGATACCACATGTGCACAGCCTACATGATCATCTGTAGGTGAGTTAAGCCAATTACCATGGAAATAGGCAGGTTAACATCTACATGATACAAGAAATCAGGAAATGGCCAACAGGGTGGAGAGTGGACAATAAGCTGAGTTTAGCAATTGTAAGAAATCAGGAAGAGGCCAACGGGGTAGAGGTTGTCATGGAAATAGATAAGCAAGGAGACAGGAGGTAACTTACAGGATGGATGTGTAAGTTTTAAAGAAGGAACATTAAGTTCTAGTAATTACATTTTGAACAAACATTATAACATCTTAACTTTTGATTTAAATTTTTCTACAACAGTATCACATGAAGATACTGAGATTGTTGTTGTTGTTAGGTACCGTCCAGTTGGTATCCAACTCATAGTGACCCTACATACAACATATTGTCAGTGCTTCTCTGCTATTCAAAGGGTTTTCAATGGCTGATTGTTTTTGGGGAGTGGGTTGCCAGGTCCTTCTCTCAAGCCTACAGCACCTGGTGTTCCCAGGTGGTCTCCCATCCAAGTACTAACAAGGCCCGACCCTGCTTTGCTTTCAACATCTGACTGGATCCCACACCACAGTGGGACAGCTGCAGGCATAGTGAAATTACTAATACCAAATGTAATGTAAAATTACTTCTCCATCCTATTTCTTTCTCCCCTTTCAATAATTTGTTCATTTTCAGTGGTTCAATAAACATACAAAGAGCTGGGTGCTGCGGCACATGCCTGTACTCAGGAAGCTAAGGCAGGAGATTATGAGTTTGAAGCCAGAAGCAGCCTGTGCAATTTAGCATGACCCTGTCTCAAGTAAAAAATAAACAAGGGGCTGGGGATGTGGCTCAGTGGTGGAGCACTTGCTTAGAATGTGCAAGGCCCTGGGTTTAACCCTTAGGACCACAAAACAAAACAAAACACACAATGAGATCCCTACTGTGTGCCTTCCACTATGCTAATCATTTGAGGGCACAACAGTGAATATGAGATACATTGCCAATGCTATCACAAATCTGCATTTCTTTTCTTTCTTTCTTTCTTTCTTTCTTTCTTTTTTTTTTTTCAGTGCTAGAAGTGGAACCCAGGGCCTCATGCATGCAATGTACACACTACCACTGATCTGTATCCCCAGACAAGCTCTCACAAATCTAATGGTCTCTACACTTCTCCCTATGAGCTCCTCCATGGCTCCACATTTAATGTAGCCCTTTTTTGTATCATCTTCCAAGTCCAAAGGGTTTGATGGACAAATTAGGTTAAGGATTAGCTACACACTTATTTGGAATTGCTAAAATTAAAAAAAAAAAAAAAAAAAAAAAAAGATTGTCAATACTAAGTGCTGGCAAGGATGTACAGCAAACAGAACTTACATACAATGCAAAATGGTATGGCAAAACAGTTTGACAACTTTATAAAATGTTAAATCTACACTTAATATATAGTCTAGAAATACCACTACTGAATGTGCAGGACAAATTTAAAAATATGCTCACACAAAAAGCTCTATGTAGTTATTTATAGCATCATTATTCACAGTTGCCAAAAACCGGAAATAACTGTCAGTGCAAGGTGAGTGGATAAACAAAGTGTTGTACATCCATGCAACAGAATACTTTTAGATGACATTCTAGGTAAGACAAACCCAGAGGAAAGGGAAACGGATCAGTGGTTGGCAAAGGTAGGGGTGGGGTGATTGTCTCACTTCAAAATTACAGTACAAAGGAAGCTTGGGGAGCTGAGTAAGCTCTTCTGTTTCCTGATTACAACAGTGGTTAACAGACAGAGCACTGGTAGAAAACTCAAAGTACCTCTGTGTGTGTGTGTGTGTGTGTGTGCGCACGCGCGCTAGGAATTGAACCCAGGGCCTCGTGCATGCTCAGGGTATGTTCCACCACTGAGCTACACTCCCAGCCCTGGACATTTTAAAGTGAATTTTGCAGTTTGTAGATTAAAAAATAAAGTTACACATTATACTGTGTGAGTCAGGCATGGTAGCATATACCTGTAATCCCAGCACTTGGCAGGTGGCAGCATGAAGATGGCAAGCTAGAGGCCTACCTGAACTACAGGAAGACCTTTCTTCAAAAGTAAAATAAAATAAAATAAAAATTTATACTATGTGAGATAAAATCTGATACAATATTCACTATGCTCTGATGACTGGGAAATTCTATACTTCTGGATTATTTCAATTATAATAATTTAAAATTTACCTGCTTTTAAAATATGCCAGGTACTATTTCATATATTTGCCATGTTTAAACAATTCCACAATGTAGGCCACAACAATTTCATGCTATAAGTATTTTCACTACCTTAATTTTATACATAAGGATATACAGGCACCAAGAGGGTAAACAACTTGTTTAAGGTTACACAGTAAATGGCAAAGCTGGGATTTGATTCCAACATCAATAACATTTTGGAATTAAGAGTCCATGATTAGTTGGCAACACTATATTTCCTTTTCAAGAATATATTATTACTTTTGTAGTTAAACGCAAACACACTTTACAAAAATTACATCATAAAGATGTTATAATTCTAAACCAAATTTTAATACTTTATGCAAACATTATTCTGAATTTTAGAAGCGTACAGGAACTTAATGAGGAAGGCTAATGCACCTCTTATCTTAATATCTTGTTGTTAGGTGCCATCAAGTTGGGTCCGACTCATGGTGATCCTACGTACAATAGAACAAAACTACTCAACACTGTGCCATGCACACTATCTTTTTATGATTGAGCCCACTGCTGCAGTCACTGTTTCTTCTCATTTTGAAGCACGCCTCATCAGCAACTGGTGGTCCCAGGGGCCTTACTCCACTCCCATCATTAAGGTCGACTACTTTAAGGAGACAACTCTTCCCCAGTTGTCTTTTGAATGCCTTCCAACCTAAGGGCCTCATTTTCCAGCATTTTATTTTACAGTGCCTCTCTGCTATTCATAGGGTTTTCAATGGCTAATTGTTTTGGAAGTGGGCTGTCAGGTCCTTCTCCCAAGTCTGTCTTAGTATAAAATCTCAGCTGAAACCTGTCCACCATGGTGGCCCTACTAGTGTCTGAAATACCACTGGGACAGCTTTCACCATCCCAGCAACAAGCAAGCCCCCACAGCACAACAAGCTGACAGACACACGGGGTAATATCTTCTAATACCTAATAGATAGCAAACAACAACTTGGCAAGGGGCAGCAGGAGGCTGCCAGCTTCTGCTGGAGGAAAGTCTGACTAAATAACTGGTATATTAAATATCTAATCTTTTAAAATCCTTTAAAAAATTAAAGACCACACCATCAAAAAAAATTGCAAATACTGCCATTTAATATCATCTTTGTGCACTCTTTATATAATACTAGTATGTTTTTTTGAAAAAAAGAAATAATCATAGTTTCAAAATGGCATATCCATTTCATTGCCAAATACACAGATACAGAAGCAAACTGTAGATCATCTTGAAAAAACTATTCCTACTTCAAATACACAACCTCTTCCCAAACAACCACTTTTCCTTCAGGGAGTTAGTACAATCTTCACTTACTCCACTAACTTCCTAGCTTAGGAGTCCAATTCTGATGTCTTCCCATGATATCAAACTATGTATGGTTCAAACAGTTGCAATACCAAACAAAAGGCAAAATAGAGTACATGAACCAAGTCATGACCCACCAAGGCTTCTTAGCCAGTAGCATATATTATTCTTGAAGTAGAATAGTGTGAGAGGATACTCCCCAACAAGAATAATATAACCCCCTGGAGATATCCATGTGTCCTTGCTCAGAAGAAACTTTACTTCATAGACTCTCCTTATTTACATAACAAGTATTAACCACTAGTACTGCTCTCACAGTCCAAGGGGAAGCTAAGTGCACAAAGAAATGAGAGCAATTCACTATGATACAGGCTATAATAGAGGTATGACAAGGTATGCAACCAATGTTAGGGGTAAGGGAAGACACACTCCACCATTCAAGAAGGCATCCTCTTGGAGGATGGCTGAGGGGAGCAGAGCGAATATTCTAGACACTAAAACAAAACATGCAGGGTCACAGGAATTTGAAATGGCAAGGTTTAATTGTTGCTGTTGTTAGGTGCCGTAGAGTCGGTATCCAACTCATAGCGACCCTCTGCACAACAGGGGAAACACTATTGTCAGTGCTTCTCTGCTGTTCATAGGGTTTTCAATGGCAGATTGATTTTTGGGAGGGGGTTGCCAGGTTCTTCTCCCAAGCCTACAGCTTCTGGTGTTCCCAGGCAGTCTCCCATCCAGGTACTAACCAGGCCTGACCCTGCTTAGCTTCCGAGATCTGACGGGATCGGACGCCACAGGGCTATGGCTGCAGATAAGGTTTAATTAGGGAATTAGATATTACTGAGGTATAGAGGGGGCTGGGATTTAGCTCAGTTGGTAGAGCGCTGCACTGCAGTCTCTGAGGTCCAGAGTTCAATTCCCAGCACGGCAAAAATGGGAGAAGGGCCTGGCAATCCACTCCCAAGGGAATCCCGAAACAATCTGCCATTGAAAACCCTATGAGGGTCGCTATGAGTTGGGTACTGACTCGAGGGCACCTAACAACAACAACAAGAGATATAGAGGCAGAGGGTACACATTGATGACATAAAGAAACCCTAAGGACATAGCTATAGAGAGAAGGTTACACACACTCAGGCCAGGATGGCCAAGAATACCACCTTTAATATGTCACTAGGGGTGGGGAAAAAATAAGGCATATGATTCATGTTCTAGCATCAGCATTAAAAGCAATATAGTGTATATAAACATGAATTGGATCAGTATACAGATTGGCTTTGTTAAGAACTTTCTCTGGACTTTAAAATAAGCAATGTATGGGACTTGTTGGCAGAAATCCCAAGACTAAGATGTGGTATCAAAGAGGTCTGTGAGCCAGGACAGACACAGACCTCAAGATAATCATGATGACATTGCTTTATTACTTAACTGGACACCTCATCTAAAAAGTGAGGAGGCTTGGGGTAAAGGTCTCTCTAAGGCCTCTACCTAACACAGAAATTCTGAATATAGGCTACCTTTTAAGCATCTAATATTTCCCGGGCTCTTGGTATATAAAACTTTAACACCTACAGAGTTGCACATGTAGCTCAGTGGTATAGCACTTGTCTAGCATGTGTCAGGCCCTGGACTGATCTATAGCACTGAAAGAAGAAAAAAAAATACTAATTAAGAGCCTAACATTTAAAACCCTTAAATTCAACTACTTATGAACAACCCCAAGCTCCATAATATGGAAGCAGTAAAAATTAAACTGTGAATATTATAACACTGGTGTCAAAAAAAAAAAATCATGTTAGTAGTAATGACTCCAGCCCCCTGTCCAGTACCCTAATCTTAAAGGGCCTTTATTCTCTTCTTTCTTCCTATGCACTTCTTGGGGGAAGTGATCTGCTACAGTAGTTTTGTAAATTTGAGGTTAAGAGGACCTTGCTCTACCTTTTGATAATATCAAGTGTGTCCTAAAATAGGCACTTTACAAGCATTCTCATGCAATCCAGATAAGAGCCTTCAATGTAAAATACTGACTATATCAGTGGGATTTATAGGCAAAGAAATGAGGAATTTATTTCTATTAACTACAAGCACACTGTCTATACTGAAACAGGACATCCCAGAAAATGCAGTGGAGTTCAGAACTGAAGACAGTAAAAGATTTAAAGGCCAAAAAGTAAATAATGAATGATAAAAGTATATGATGAATAACATTGTTTAAGTGATTGGAAATTAATTTACTCATAAGACAAGGGGTCAATATAGTACCCATAAAATCAAACAACCACCTTAAATGGAGGTTATATTTCTTGCATTCCACTGTCCTAACTGGGGAGCTCTGGAAATTTTTCCTTTTTTTTTTTTTTCAAAAAATTGGGAAATAAATATTAACTTTGCTGAATTTTTAATATTTCTCATGTTTATTTATTTAAATACATAAGTATAGTTAAGTAGCTTGTTTCTTTAGTATAGTTACAATATTAAATATTAATATAAATCTAAACTGCTTAGATTCAGCAAATTTTCCGATGAAAAACTCTAAATCATACTTTGTAAGATATTCTCACTAGTCATCAATGAAAACAAATATTTAAATGAGATGTCATTTTCCTTCTACTTCATTAGAAAAAATAAAAATACAACACTTAACCTTAACAAAAACATTTAACATTAGCATAGGTGCAAAGGTACTTCTCTGTTCTATTACTAAGAATGTACATTAGTACCAGGCTTTAGGTAAGCGATAAGGCAGTGTTTGTCAAAATAACAATAGAAATTGTTAAAATATTTAGTTCAAAACTATGATTCAAGATCTCTACTATGGAGAAATATTCACAGACATGCACAAAGATATGAAGTATAGTTTATAATACTGAACAATGGGAAATAATAAAGCCTACCAATAAGGGAAAGAGGGAACATTTTACAGCACTTTTATATTATGGAATACTAAGCAGCCCTTCAAGGGGCTAAGGCAGTTCACACAGTCTGATGTGAAAGGATGTCTGCAAGATATTCAGAAAATAAATAAAACCAACTGCAAAACATAGCAGATGGCATAATCTCATTTTTGCCTTAACAAGCAAAATTCTAAAAAGCCTATACATTTGTGTATATAAGTACATGTATTTCTAGGTTAATAAAACAAAGTCTGGAGGAGTGCATAGTAAACCCAGTATTATTCCAAAAAGAGGTTGCCTAGAGATAGGCATACTCTTCTCATTCTCTTTTTTATCTCTTTCAAGGGCTCTGCCTTGACCAAATCCAACTGGAGATAAGTGATTAGTGCTGCCCACAGGCCAGACTCCTGGGACAGAACAATATAGAGTTACCCAAAATGAGGAAGTTAAAAAACATTATGTAAAATACAATTACTACTTTTATTTATATGTACATTAGAAATTGAGTATATCTGGTTTTAATCTGACATTACTTGACTTTCATATACTTTTGCATATATGTATTTGTTAATTTTGATAAAAACGAATATGTCACAAAAGAATTTCCAAAACTAGGAAGCAAAACAAAAAGTTCTGCGGAGATTCTACAGAACCTGCAGAAGCCAGCAGAGAAAAGAGGTAAGAAGAAGGAAGACCTGGCAACATCAGGTACCTGTCGACACAAATGGAGATGCATGGAGGTTCACCAAAATGAAGGTGAAAACTGAGAAGCAGGTAGACTCCTAGAGACCTCCTTCTCTCCCCACACCTCTGGGTGACATCTTTCCCTACTCCAGCATAAACCTGGAGGTCTAGTCTCTGAAGAAGGTAGAATAGAGGTCCTTGATTAGGGTATGCATACTTGAGGCGTAGTTATCTGCTCCAAGGGCAGTGGGATTAAGCAACCCTATAAATACTGACTGGGCTGGGATTTAGCTCAGTTAGTAGAGCACTGCACTGCAGTCTCTGAGGTCCAGAGTTCAATTCCCAGCACCGCAAAAATGGGAGAAGGACCTGGCAATCCACTCCCAAGGCAATCCCAAAACAGCCATTGAAAACCCTATGAGGGTCGCTATGGGTCGGATACCGACTCGACGGCACCTAACAACAACAACAAATAAATACTGAATCCTGAGTACTGAGACCTCTGTTGGTTTTCTGTAGTGGGACAACAGTATCTTAGACAACTGGTAACAAGATCTTTAATCCTACTCCAGTACTGTCCAATCAAACTTTCTGCAATACCAGAAATGTTCAATAGATGTGTTGCCCAACACGGTAGCCACAGGCTGTATGTAACTGTTGTTGTTGTTGTTAGGTGCCATCAAGTCGGTATCAGACTCATAGCGACCCTCATAGGGTTTTCAATGGCTGACTGTTTCGGGATTGCCTTGGGAGTGGATTGCCAGGCCCTTCTCCCATTTTTGTGGTGCTGGGAATTGAACTTGGGACCTCAGAGACTGCAGTGCAGCACTCTATCCACTGAGCTAAATCCCAGCCCAGCATGTTAAGCAACTGAAATATGGCTAGTGTCGCTGAGGAACTGAAATTCTAGTTTAATTTTATTTAAATTCAAATAGCTACATGTAGCTAGTGGCTACTGTACTGGACAGCATAACTCCTGGCAGAAAACTGTAATACATTTCTCTGGAGACCTGATCAGGACATGAAGAAGATAGAAGATGAAAATACAAAAACTCTGAAGGATTCCCAAATAAACACTCCATTTCAGCTGGGTGTGGTGGTGTACCCCTGTAATCAGAGGACTTGGGAGGCAGAAACAAGATGATCATGAGTTCAAGGGCAGTCTTGGTTTTGTAACAACTCACTGTCTCAAAAACAAAACAAAACATCTCAAAAAGCACAGTCCATTTAAATCACCCCACAGTGAGGCCCAAAGTTCATAAGGCTCCCCAACATACAAACTTTGAATTGACTTAAATCACCCATATTATTATTATCAGCAGATAAAGAGACATTTGAAGAAACACTTTAATATGATAGTAGAGACTAAGATAAAAAGAAAAAAGTATACTTGAAGGAAACAAGCAACTCGGAAAAAAAATAACTTCAAGGGAAACTTTAACATTTTTTAGGAAGAAAATGAATACTATATTCAGGAAAAAAGAATACATTCTTGTTAGAAAATAAAAAAGAAAGGAAATAGTCAAAGAAACGAAAAAGCTAGTGGAGGTTTAAAATAGCAAAAATGTTTACTAAAATGTAAAAACTTAACAAAAGTCAAATAATAAAGCTGAGAAAATCCTCAAGAGTCAAGCGGAAAGTAGAAAGAATACTAGGGGCCAAGACAGAAGGTCCCATATGCCAATAATACAAGGTCCAAAAACATGGTAGTGAGAAATTGGAGGGAAAACATCAGCAACAAATAATTCAAAAATTTTCTCCAGAATTGGAGAAAATAGCATTCCACATTAACAGAGACTACTGAAAGCCAGGACAAAAGCTGAAAACAGACACTAATCAAGCCACACTATAACTTTCAGAATAGCAGAGACAAAGAACATTTCATAAAACTTCTAGAGGAAAAACAAGTCACAAAGGATCAAAAGTTAAATTGGGTTTGGACTCCCAGAAGAAAGATAAAGATAGAACACTACCTACAAACTTCTGAAGAAAATTATTTCCAAGCAGTCACTTAGCATTCTAGTGTTAGGATTGTTGTTGTTAGGTCCTACTGAGTCCAGTACGATTCACAGTGACCTTATATACAACAGATGTAACACTAACACTGTGCCATCCCTGGCACTAAAGTCAGTGCTTCTCTGCTATTCATAGGATTTTCAATGGATGCTTGCTTGGGGAGTGTGCTGCTCGGTCCTTCTCCCAAGCCTACAGCTCCCAGTATTCCCAGGCAGTCTCTCATCCAAGTACTAACCAGGTAGGGCCCTGCTTAGCTTCCAAGATCTGACAAGATCAGATGCCAGGGCAGTACAGGTATACATAGTGTTAGGGTAATTGGTATAAAAACACTATTATACATGAAAGGTGTCAGTGTTACCTCTCATACTATCTTTTCAAGATGTTACTGGAAATGGGCTCCATTTCTAAAAAGGAGTCAACAAAAAACCAGGGAAGATCTGAACTACAAGAAACAAGACATCCAGCATAAGTGAGCAGTCAAAGGAATCTCAAATATGATCCTGAAGGAGGACAGCTATGCTTAATAAAGCTGGAAAAGGCATTCAACCCAAACTGAGGAAGAGGGACTCAAGACACAGACTCTGAAAGCTGTGTCCCCGAAATCCTTGTTATTAAACAAAACATCTTTCTGAGCCAAGAACAGAATGCCGAGGTGAACCTGGCACAAACTCTAATCTATACTTAGTTTCTTAACCACATGCTGATATTCCTGTACTCCCTTCCATACCTGGCTTCAAGATCAGTTGATGATACTCATTTTATCTGTGTGACCTACCCCTGAAAGATGGAACAAGGACACAGGGAATTCAGAAGCAAAAAATACATTCCCACTGGATAGCTGACACCTGTAGTGTCCTGCCAGACTGTGCTGAGCCCTATTTACCAGGATTCATTTATGCATGAACTTGCTTACTACCTTCTCTAGATGAGAGTATGGTCCACTGTCTAGGAAGTACAATCAGAGGATTGCCCAGAGACTATGCACCTCTCAGAACCTTCAGCTGATGGTAACAGTGTAAGAGTATGCTTTATTCTAAAAAATAACTCCTGTCTCTGCCCCCCCCCACCTCGTGTGTGTGTGTGTGTGTGTGTGTGTGTGTGTGTGTGTATGTGTGTGTGTGTGTGTGTATCCTTTGGGGATCCATATGCAGTTCGCAAAATTTTAAAGAACAATAAGGAAATGACTAACTAAAAAGGATAATTGTGGTGGGGGCATATAGAGGACTTGTAAGGTACTGGGAATATTCTATATTTTAAGGATGGTGGCTACAGGTATGTTCACCAACAATGGTTTTTGGACAATCAATGATGATCTGCACATGTACCATACGCCACACTCTCTTTTAATTATAGGTTACATTAGCAACAACAAAAAATGTTTTTGTTGGTTATCACCTGTGACAGAAACAAGGAGGAAAAAGAGCTTTCATATTTTAATTCATGTACTTTTACCTTATCCTATTTTTTAAAGAATAACCATGTATCTTACAATTTAATCATTAAAATTTTAAGAACATATTAATGCATGATAGGATTATTTGTTTTAATCTCTAATCAAATACTGTGAGACAAAGCAATTGTTGGGAGTCAGTTGAGATAAATGTGTCAGATAAGTTTATGGTTTTTCTACGACTACTCCAAAATAAATAAGCAACCTGTCTTGATTCAAATGACAAGATCAAATAACATCAAATGAAAATATATAAAATGAAAATGTGAACATGAATGTCAATTACTGCATATATATATGCATATGTTATAGTCATTATTGCAAAATGATTACTGAGCAATGAAAATAAAAATGTTTTAACATTTAAAACAATCATAGCCTGATTACTGAGATTATTCAACAATATGAAAGTATTTAACTGTTTGTTATTTAAATAGTTGAAAACAGATGCTCTTTATGCACTACTCTTCTTGTAAGATTAACACCTAGACACAATCATACTGATTTAGTTTTTTCACAAGTAGTAAGTGAAATATTTATGAGCTGATTAATTTCTTTTAAATCCACATATGCACACCAAATTGCACAGCCCCATTCTGATGTTAATGCCTGCGTTTTCTTTGTAACTACTTTTTAAAAGTTTATACAAGTCTTTCTATGCACCCAACAAGGATTCTTATAAATTTTTTTTTCAGAATTTGCTAACATAAACACATCTTTCATGTCTGACAAAATGGTATGTTTCTGCATTCCCCCAGTGAGAACTGTATTTGTTTTCCTTTCAAGTCTCAAAGGACAGAGTGATCATAACTAAATTTAACATTCAATTCTGGAAACAAAGATTACGGTTATTATCTCTTCTCTTACAATTTTATATTTTTATCAACAACAGCATTATCACACCTTTATAAACTACTTTAAACTTTTTAGGAAACACTTCCAATTTAACATTAGTTAAATGTCACAGTGTCTGCAACAACGGGCTTAAACATAAAAAAGATTATGTGCCTGGCACAGAATTGGGGAGTGTTTCGTTGTGCTGTACATAGGGTCGTTATGAATTGGACCCGACTCGACTGTACCTAACGACAACAACAAATAGCATATCACCATTAGTGATCTTATGTATCTTCTTAGTTTTAGAAAAAATAGTCTCTATTAAAACATGGTATCAGAAAACCACTAGAAATTTTCATTTAAAAATTTATGTTAAAAAGATTCTGAAGACAAAAAAGTATACTCCTTTAATAAACAAATCATCAGAAGAGACAGACTTATTTTGGTAAAAATAAGTCAAAAAGAACTTAAAACACTTTTCTGTATCAATTAAGTATTCGTAAGGTTGGCAGAGGAAGCTGGAAACAATGAGTTTGCTCTGGCACATTTACCTGTTTGGAAAAAAGACAGAAACGCTATAACAGGAAAGGAACAAACTGTATAGTTTCTTTTCCTAAAGCAGCATGAGAGAATTCTACTTTCCCCAATACAAAAAGAAGGCCCAGGTAAGCCTTGTAAGGTCTTATAAGAAATCAAACCACACTTCACCAACTAGAATAAGACATAATAAGATTGCTAAAGGGTAGAACAGGGCCAAACTCCACTACATGGACCCAAAATCAAGCAAGGAAGAACAACTTTCAACAGTCAACAGATTTCATTTAACAAACCTGCTAACTCTTTCGAAGGAAGTCCACTCTGAACATTCTTAGAAAGGGGCCTGCTCGGGTCATGCTAAAATGATGTTGCTTACCTCTTATTATCAAGCTCTTGACAGTTAGTGACAGAAGAAATTATAGACATCTATATAAGACTTATCTACATAAATACTATATGTAAATATTAGATCATATATTCATAGTTCTGCAAATGCTGATGCAAATTTTTACTTAAAATATATTCAAAAATTAGTATATAAAGTATTCACTGTAGGATTCCATGAAGTTCCAAAACAGATACTTGTTTTTATAATGTTAGAAGTACAAATAATGTTCTCCTGGAAAGACATGGAGCAGGCATAGTAGCTGGGATTTAGGTATGCTGTTTCTTGACTTGGTGCTGGTTACATTTGGTGTATTCACTTTATGAAAATTCACTGAATTGTACAGCTGTGATTTGTGTACTTTATGTATGCTATATTTCAACAATATTTATAAAAAGGTATGTATATAATAATTTCAACTGGATACTTTATTAAAATACAATTAAATATAAGCAGTTTACAGGAATAAAATACAAATGGTCAATAAACATAAAAAAGGAATACTTGATCCCATTATTTTCAAGAAAATACAAATTAATACAACAAAGTACCTCCTCTAGCAGATTAGGAAAAATGTCTGTTTTCTCTTTTATATTCTAAAAATGGTTGTTGGTATCCTTGCCTTCTCAGCTAGGAGTATAAGGTAGTATAGCCACTTGAGAGGGCAAAGTAAGAAGTAGCTATTATAATCTTGAATATGTCCACCTCTCAAATTTCCTCACAGGATGTACCCCAGATAAATTCTCAACTTCATGTATAAAGATGTTTGACTGTAGCATTGTTCAACAAAAAAGTAAGAAACATGAATGTCCACTGATGGGGGATGAGTTAAATAAACTGCGGTACGTCCAACAGTATGAAACACTATGCAGCAGCTGGAAAGAATGACATCAAGCTGTATTTTCTAAAAAGAACAGCTCTCCAAGATGTACTGCTAACATAAAAAGAATGTGATACCATTTTTGGAAGAGGGGGATACCATATCCCCGCAATATCCCTGATGCTATACAGTTAATATAGATAAATGTAAATGGGCATGGTGGCATATGCCTATAGTCCCAACTATCTTGGAGGCCTAGGCAAGAGGATCACTTGAGCCCAGGAGTTCAGTCCCAGCCTGGGTAACATAGTGACACCTGGTCTCTAAAAATACAAAACAAAACAAAAATGTAAACACATGGAAATCTGTCTACAAGGACAATTGCCAATGATACATATGGTCACTTCTAAGGGATGGGATAGGCTGTAATTAGGGATGAGAGTCAAAGGAAATTGAACCTTAATTGTTTTAAAAAGAAAACATCTCCATTTATTCCTTTTATAGTAAAAAGGAAAGAAGTCAGAAAGAAAAAGAGAAAGGGAGCAGCTTAAGCACAGCCAAAGTCAGTTGCTTTCCAGTAATTCCTATGTTTCCATGATCCCATAATCAAAGCAAAAATGATTAAATGCTGGAGTAGAAAAAGCTCACGCCTCTTAGCCAAATGATTGTTCGCCATACTCCGAGCTGAAAGTAAACTTTTTTCCCCCAGTGCTGGAGGGGTTGAACCCAGGGCCGTGTGCATGGCAAGGACTCTAGCACTAAGCTGCATCCCTACCCCCATTTTTATTTTTTATTTTGACAGGGTCTCACTAAATTGGCCTTAAACTTGCTATCTTCCTGCCTCTGCTTCCCAAGTCTTGGGGATTACAGGTGTGTGCCATGGCGTCCAGCTCAAAGTAAACTTTTCCAAATTAAAAACCAGTAAAAACAAATTGAGATGAGTCCCCTTGCTAAACTAACATACACTGGCACCACCAAGGATCCTGGGCCTAATAAAGGTCATTTGAAACAACCATTCAGCCAGGTATGGTGGCACACACCTATAATTCCAGCAACTTGGAAAGTGGAGGCAGAAGGATTGTGAGTTCCAAACCAGAGGCAGCCTACGTAACTTGGCAAGACCCTGTCTCAAAATAAAAAATTTAAAGGGGGCTGGGGGTGCAACTTAGTGGTAGAGAGCCTGCAAAGTATGCATAAGGCCCTGGGGTAAGCACCTTCAGTACCACAAAAATAAAACAAAGCAAAACAAAAGCAACCAAAAAACCACACATCATTCAGCCAGGCATAGTAACTCACACCTGTAATCCCAGCACTCAGGAGGCTAAGGCAGAAGGGTCACATGTTTGAAGCCAGCCTGCGCTACACAGTGAGACCCCATCTCAGAAAACAAATAAGCAAACAAAAATTATCATTCAATTTACTTCATAGCATTTATCTTCATTCACTTGAAGTTTAATTGCATATTTTGTTTTTCCCTTCCTAAGACACAGAGCTAGCCAGTTAAATGCATAAAGAACTAAGTGACTGATGGAAGCATAGAGACTGTCAACGCAAGCAAAAAGTTTGCTGAAACAAAACCCATACACACAAAATATGAGCCCATGAATACATATAAGTCTTCTAAGGACAAATAGGGGTTGGGGTTTAGCTCAGTTAGTAGAGTGCTGCTCTGCGCTCTCTGAGGTCCTGGGTTCAATCCCCAGCACCATTACAAACAGGAGAAGAACATGGCAACTCACTCCCAAAACAATCAGCCACTTAAAACCCTCTGAGGGTCGCTGAGTTAGACCAACTCAACAGCATCTAACAACAATAAAGATAAATAAAGTTCTACAATCAACAATTGTTTTAAAGTTACTAAAACCAGAATGCACATTTCTGACTACATTCCTCTTTAATCAAAAGTATACTCATGTGGGAGAAAAAGGAAAAAGTTAAAATAATCTGTCTAAATTTACCAAGTTATTTCAATCATTTCATTTCAACAGAGAATAAGCATCAATTAGCCTGCAGCCATACCACTGTGGCGTCCGATCTCATCAGATCTTGGAAGCTAAGCAAGGTGGGACTTGGTTAGTACTTGGATGGGAGACCACCTGGGAACACCAGATGCTACAGGCTTGGGAAAAGGACCCACCAACACACTCCCAAAAAGTCATCTGCCACTGAAAACCATATGAATAGCAGAGAAGCACCAACAATGGTGTTTTGTCTATTGTAAGTAGGGTCGCTATGTTGGTACCCACTCGACGGAACCTAACAACAACCAGCATCAATTAGAGTCACTTCACAATCACTAAAAACTCACATAATAATATCTGCACTACCAAATACTAACCAGCTTCAGACAAGGTGCTACTAAGAACTATAATGGAGTCTGTCCTCTGCTTTGGCATATCATCTAGGTAAATGAGAGAAGAATAACTTTAAAGAGGGAAAGACAAGAAAGACCATATTAAATGAAAAATCAGGAAGTGCAACAGTTTGTAAAAAATTAAAAGTCTACACCTAGAATTAAAATCATTTAGCTTTAAACATCTTTTGGTCTTGCAGACAATTCTCTCGGCACACCAATGAAGAAAGTGAGGAGTGAGAAGGTCAAGGGACATGAATTGTATTTGCAAGGCACAGCCAGTTTCCACAGGACTAAACTAAGACCTCCCATGTGCTGTGACCATTAGAAAGGATCACAGAAAGCTAAGCCACTGAGAAGGAATTAAGATGCCTGGGCGTAGATAACGTTAAGCCTAGAGAAAAGGCAAAGACATGAAAAGCCGGACCTGGGAACACTATTCTTTACGGTACACACTGTATGGTGACTAGTGAGAAAGAAGCTTTACCAAAGTCTCAGTATTTCTATTGGATTTTGTTGCCTCCAAATTATTTCAAACAATATGAATTATTAACAGCAAATTTTTAAATGTCACCAATATTTTTCTGCATAAATGGCAAAAAGGCTGTATTTCAATAATTTCCTGTTTTTATACAAGGTTTCTCTGTAAGACATAAAAGTAAAACCACATACACCCACACTAAGTGGAATGCTACTAATATAAAACCATTTCAGAAATGATTACCCTTAGGTAACCAGGATATCACCTGTTATTTAAGAGATTACCTTCCTTTTCCAGTTACTTAGCTGTCACCATGTTAAATGTAGAGTTACAATAAGACCCAGCAACTCCACTTCTAGATATATACACCAAGAAAAATGAAAATATATGTCCACACAAAAGCAAGTATACATAGCAACACTATTAATAACAGTCAAAAAGAAACTACTTTGCCTCCCTAACCCTTACCAACCTTGGAGTTGGTCTGGTAGACTAAAGTGTCAACCACTCGGACCAAATAGCCAAGAACATACCCAGCTCATAAGTTCTAATAAGCACCTGAGATTCAGCACCAATTTCAAAGGAATGACAGAGGAAGAAGTTCTGAATAATCAGGAGAGACAAATTCTATTTCCCGGACCACATTATGGGCAAATCAAGTAAACATACAAAAACCACAAAGGGGCAGGATGGAGCTGAAGGCTCCACAGATCATAAACCCCCAACAGATAACTCCAAGGACTCACAATTCTTAGAGATCTCTGATTCAGAGTTCAGAGTCATGGTTATAAGCATGCTAAGAGAAATAAAAACAAATACTACAAATACACTGGAGATAACTGAAAGAAAGATTTCTAATTTGGAAGCTGTTCTGTCATCCCAGTTAGAAATGATTAAGAAAAATCAAGCCACTTTGCTTGATTGTTGTTGTTGTTAGGTGCCGTCGAGTCAGTATCCGACTCATAGAGACCCTCATAGGGTTTTCAATGGCTGACTGTTTCTCAATCCAAATTATCAGAATTGAACACGGCTAAAGAATCCTTCTCTTCAAGACTGGATGAATCAGAGCAAAGGATCTCTGAGGCAGAAGATGACATAAACGAGCTGAAACACAAGCAATTAGAAATGGAGTCAATGATAATAGTTTTAAAAAAAGATTTCCAAGAGAACTCAGATAGAGTGAAAAAAAGAAATATAAGAATTATGGGTATTCCTGAATGAGAAGAAAAGAATCACTGGAGGCCTTCACAACCTAGTAAATGATATCCTCAAGGAAAATTTCCCAAAGATAGCACAGGAAATGGATATATACACCACTGACACTTTCACGACCCTTTGAAGGCTGACTTAAATAGATCATGCTCGAGACATGTCATCACTCATATGCTGTCATTAGAGACCAGAGACGCCATTCTACAAGCAGCAAGACAGAAGCCCCTTATTACTTATAAAAAACAGCCAATAAAAATTACTGCAGACTTTTCCATATCAACATTGAAAGCCAGAAAGGAATATTGAGAAAAAACAATCTCCAGCCTAGACTAATATATCCAGCAAAATTATCTTTGATAATAGATGAGGAATATAAGACATTTAATGACATTGAAGCTTTTAAACGATATACAACCACCAAACCAGCACTGGAGAGGATAATAAATCAATTACCACATCCAGGAGCGTTAAGACAACCCTACAAAGGAAATCAAAGAACTGGTTAGCTGAGATGAGTGCAACACAAGAAAGGTCCAAAGCAAACATGAATCATAAATCAGTAACAGGTAATGATTGGATAAATGACAATAAACGCTCCTCAATAATCTCTATTAATGTAAATGGTCTTAACTCACCAATTAAGAGACAGAGGTTGGCTAATTGGATGAAAAAACACAAACCATCAATATGTGGTATTCAAGAAACTCATCTAACTCACAAATACTGGAATAAACTGAGAGTTAAGGGCTGGAAAAATGTATACCTAGTAGGGGGGGAAAAAATAAGCAGGTGTTGCAATATTAATTTCAGATAGATTAAATTTCACTCCAAAACTAAATAGAAAAGATAAGGATGGTCACTACATTTTAATACAAGGAACAATCGATCAAGAATCAATTGTTGTTGTTAGGTGCTGTCGAGTCGAGTCCGACTCATAGCAACCCTATGTACAGCAGATCGAAACACTTGCCGATTCTGTGCCAGGCAGACCATCTTATTTATGTTTAAGCCCATTGTTGCAGACACTGTGTCAATCCATCTGGTGGAGGGTTTTCCTCTTTTGTGTTGACCTGTCACTCTTCCAAACATGATGTCCTTCTCCAGGGATTGATCTCTCCTGACTACATGTCCGAAATATGTAAGACGCAGTTTGGCCATTTTTGCTTCCAAGGAGCACTCTGGTTGTACTTCTTCTAGGACAGATTAGTTGGTTGTTTTGGCAGTCCATGGTATATTCAATAGACGTCTCCAGCACCACAATTCAAAAGCATCAATTCTTTTTCTGTCTCTCTTGTTCAATGTCCAGCTTTCACAACCATATGATGCCACTGAAAATACCATGGCATGAGTCAGACGCACCTTCGTCTTCAATGTGACATCTTTGCTTTTCAATACTCTGAAGAGATCTTTTGC
>VMDO01023995.1:0-30533 GCA_007922755.1 Pedetes capensis
AAAAAAAAAAACCTCTGCCATTGAAAATCCTACGAATAGCAGAGAAGCACAGACAATAGTGTTTTGTCTGTTGTACGTAGGGTTGCTATGAGTTGGACACTGATTCAACGACACCTAAGAACAACAAACAAGAGAATAAAGCATTTAGTACAGTGCCAGACCCAAAAATACAACACATAAGAGCCAAAAGTTAATGTAAGAAATAGCTCAAAGGGTGTTCTAAAGCAAACACTAGAAGAATAAGTACAAAAGAAAAAGATGAACATTTCCTCTGGGGTATTAAATATCAAAATCTTCCACCACTGAATTTAAACAGAATTATTCAGGTAACCTGTAATCTAGTTCCCTTGATTTATGAGCTATTATATCCACTTTCTACAAAAGTGGATCTAAGTGCCTAGGGTCAGAATCTCTGTCCTCAGAAGATAGTTATCATAGTATCACCTCTCAAATCCATACTGCACTGAACTTCACACTTGACAAAGTGTTTTGACAAGCATAGTTTCATACAGTGTGGCCAATGAACTCGGAAAGATTTAAGACTATCCTGAGTTTGAAGACAAAGCCAAGTGAAAACTACCTTGAACACTGTGCTAGTCTCTCATCAACAAATAAAGATAATACCATCATCTGGGTTCTTTGAATTTTTAAATGAGACATCAGACTACTCCAGTTTGAATAGGGATTATCCTCTCTGAAAATTCATGCAGAAACTCAATCCTCATTGTGAGTTATTAATAGGGTGAGGGCCTGAGGGTGGTAGCACACAGCTATAATACCAGCACTCAGCAGGCTGAGGCAGGAGAATCACAAGTTAAGAGGCCAGCTTGGGCTAAAACACCAAGTTCCAGGTTACCATGGGCTTCACAACAAGACTTTGTCTTAAAAGAAAGGAAGAAAGGAAGAAGGAAAGAAAGACGAAAAAAGAAAGGAGAGAGAGGAGGAGAGAGAGGGGGAGAGAGGGGGAGAGAAGGGGAGAGAGGAAGGGAGAGAGAGAGAGAAAGACAGAGGGGGGAGACGAGAGAAGGAGAGGGAGAGGGGAGAGAATGAATGAGAATGAGAGACTGGGGGTGTAGCTCAGTGGGAAAACACAAGTGTATGAGGCCCTGGATTCAACACCCAGTCCCAACAATGGTGTTTAGATGTAAAGCCCTTGGGTAGTGATTAGAATTAGATAAGAACAGGGTAGAATCCTCATGATTGAATACTCGTGACTTTATCAAGGAGGGAGAGACAAGAACACAGACAGATGAAGACACATTACATGCACACTAGTACACATGTGTATACCTCTCCCTAGCTGTGTTAGCATGTGCATTGCCATGGCAAGATACCAACCTAAGGAGAAAGGGTAACTTTACTTGGCTCTCAATTCAGAGGATTTCAGAGGCCCATAGTGACAGGCAGGCACGGTGGTACAGTTAGCAGGGGCTGTAGCAAAAGACTTCACATCATGGCAAACAGGAGCAGAGAGAGCTCAACCTGAACTAAGGGTCCACACAAAACCTCCAAAGGCCCGCCCCCTGGTGACCTACTTCCACAAGCTAGGTCCTATCTCCCCAGGCTCCATTACTTCTCAAAACAGTGCCAGCATCTGGGGACCCAGCATTCAAACAAATGACCTTTGGGAGATAATTTAGATTCAAACCATAACATAAGGTGTGGTCACTGGACGGCGTGTGCTGTCTTGGGACTGTGCCAAGCAATAAGGCCCACACCACACCTATTTGGTCCAGAACCATGAACCAAGACAAATCTTTTTTCTTTTTAACCTGCCTTGTATATAGTATTGTGTTATTAGCAACAGAAAAGGAACTAATGTACCGGTTGCCTGAAATCTGGTAAGTAATTCAATGAACGGTAAGGGAACATAGGTCGCTCTTCTCTTCCTTCCCAATCTCCACCATCTGCTTCCTCACAACACTCTGAGGAAGCAGGGCAGGTATGTGCATGCTCATTGTACATATGAGGAAACCATGGTGCAGTAAGATGATGGCATCAGGAATAGGACACAAGTTTTCCCAGTATACTTTCTCAGAAACCCCAATCCTATAATGAGAACCATGACCTAATGTTGGTGACTTACACAGATAAACATCACCAATCCCATAGCTCAGTCCTTGTACAAGTTAAGCCCCCCCACAGAGAAATTAACTCAAGCTCCCAGAAACCAAGAGCAGAACCATCTCCAGGACGAAGGTTCTCCACAGCACTAAGTCTCAATGACCTCTCTCTGAGCTCTTCCTGCTGCCAAGGATCCGGGAGATCAGTACCTGTTACTCAGAAATAAGACAGAGGAACTCCAGAAGAACTAGTCCCATGATGCAGACACATGTACAGTATCATTTCAGAGAAATTCATTCCAGTCTGTAAAAGAAAACTTTTCCGAGTGGGCAACAGTCATGTGTTACCTTACCAAAGAACCAAAAAATAAACCAACTCCAGAACATAAAAACAGTATCACTACAGAGAGAACGCTGACCTCTCTACTAAATGGTCAAAGTCAGGTATTCGGACTTTTAAAGGTACAGGAAAATGACTGCAGTGATCAGGGCTCTTTATCTTCTGCCCATGAAAAAAAAAGTAATTCCCTTAAGTGTCATAATCTGAGAAAACAAAATGTAAAGACTAGACCCTCAAACCAAAACACACAGTGAAATTAAGAATTCCATATGATTTTCTTGAATGATGACAGAATAGTATTTTCAGGTCTAGGAAACCACAAGTCTACAGTAGCCACATATCACTGAGATTTAATTCTGAATAACCAATGACATTGATCACAACTCTTAAACTTAATATCCTGATAGGAAAAAGAATCAAACAACATACCATAAATGCAAAATTATAAGTCTTTGATGAAGAAATATGTTAATTAGGAAAAATATGAAGGTTTTTTTAAAGACTAAGCGAGAAAAAGTGGATGTAATTTTTAAAGTTTATTACTTCAATTACAGACAAATAGCAAAAGCACATAGAATTTGGAGGGAAAAAAAAGAAACCCAGTTGAAGTCTTCCAAGAAGTTTAAAATAGAAGTTGGGAATATTTCAAAGAAAAAACTAAGCCTAGAAGCAAAGCTTCCCCACTCTTCCAAAAACAATGAAGATACTGGTTTTCTGCCAGGATTCTAGGCAGCCCTTGTTTTAATGGGGGACATTTCCATAGCCAAACTACCTTGCACTATCAACAGATCAAAAAAGCTCAGTAGTACAGCATATGTCTAGCATACACAAAGTCTTGGGTTCAATCTCTAGCACTGCCAACAAAATGAAGAAAATTATTTTTAAAAGCCCTAAACCCCTCTCCCACTTGGTCAGCCCTGACTGGTAGGGTACTGGGGGCTGAAGATTAAACCAGCAAGAGCAGGAAATTGGTCACCTATAGGAAAATTGAACAAATCAGATTTGAAAATAGTATGAGTCAGGTTTCTCACTGTTGGAGAGAAGAGTTACAAATATAGAAAGGCTAGAAACAACTAAGTAAAGATAAAGGAAGTAAAGGTAAGCCACTCCTTTTAAACATATAAAGATAAAAGAAAAATAGAGATGAGTATGTATATATATATTTCCACCCCCATCCACTAAGAGGCCACAAAAACCTGATGCTCAGATTTTGCCTTCTAAAAACTCTTCTCTGCTTAAAAAAAAAAAAAAAAGGAAAAAGAAAAAGAAAAAAAGCAAAGCCTCCTTAGTTGTTGTTAGGTGCTGCGACTCTATTACAATAGACAAACTTCTATTGTTAGTGCTTTTCTGCTATTCATAGGGTTTTCAATGGCTGATTGTTTGGGGGGAGTGGGTTGCTGGGTCCTTCTCCCAAGCCTGGTATTCCCAGGTGGTCTCCCATCTATGTACTAACCAAGCCCTACCTTGCTTAGCTTCCGAGACCTGACAGGATTGGATGCAACAGTGATATGGCTGCAGGCAAAGGCTCCTTTGAAAAACTGCTAATTCCAGATGTAAATCAAGAGAAGAACAGTATGCGCCAGGAACATCTCCCTATGCCAGAAAGAAAAAAGTGTTCATAGAACAATGGGGACACATGAAAATAAAAGAGAAGCCAGCTTAAAAGAGCTCTTGTTGCCCAAAATTAGGATAACTTGAAAATCAACAGTAATGGAGTGTACCCATTGAATAAATAAATGAATGAGTAAATGTGGAAGAGAGTTCTACATTTCATGACAATAAATGTAGAATCAATGACAGAAAATCATTATTTGGCCACAATCATACTAATAACTGATTCAGGTAAGAATCATCAAAGGTGCTAAAACTAGTGGATGAATATTTGATAAAGAACAATGTCTGCATAATCTCAAAATATCTTCTTAAAAATTCCTAATTACATGTTGATTATTAATGTGTACGAGACACTTTTTAAGCCAGGAACCATGAAGCATTCTCAGCTACTCAGGAGGCTGAGGTAGGAGGATGGCAAGGTTGAAGCCACTTGCAATTCAATGAGATCCTACCTCAAAATAAAAAATAGAAAAGAAGCCTACAGTTACAGCTCAGTGGTAGAGCACGTGTCTAGAATGCATGAGGTCCTGGGCTCAACCCTCTGGTATTACACAAAAAAATAAATTAAAAAACCACTCATATAAAATACTTACTAAAATTACATTGGAGAAATCTGATACCATCTCAACCAAGTAACTAAAGTTATCAACACTAGCAGCAATGGGAAAATCAACAGTGTGCCTCATTGATAAGATGCAATGAGAAGAATACAGCATCATCTATGTGATGTTCTTATCAAAAATAGAGATGTAATTTTAAATTTAGTCATGAGAAAGCAAAACAAATCTGTCCTAAAGGACATCCTATAAAGTCATTGGCCAATAACTCTTGGGAAATGGCAGGGTCATCAAGGAAAAAATGGAGAACCATTCCTAACCAAAGGAAGGAAAAGAGACATGACAACTAATAGATGATCCTGGATTGGACATGTACCTACAAAGGTTAATACTAGGGCAACTGGCAAAATTTAAAGGAAGTCTGTGGGTTGAGTGGCAGGACTGATCTTAATGATTATACTATGAACATATGGGAGAATATCCTTGCTTTTAACATAATAGACATATTAAAGGGCAGAGGGATATAGCTGAAAATTACTGTCAAATAACTCTGGAAAAAATTACAATACAGAAGATAGTCATTACCCAGTTTCTGTATTGGCAAATTTGCCCACTCACTACAATTTATTTGTAACCTCCAAAGCAACTGTCTCAGTGCATTTACTGTCATTCACTGGCACGCACATGCAGAGTAGCAAAAATGTGAGCTGCCTGGTACCCTCATTCCCAGCAGGAGTCTAACCAAGTAATGCTCTGCTTTCGTGTTTCATCTCTAACACCATAACAAATGTTCTTTTCATGGTCTGTTTAGTGTCATGTTTTTCTCATTTTTGTGCTTTTTCTTGATTTCATTGTTTAAGCCCTCAAGTGCATTCCTGACATGCTATCTAAGAATTCCTAAGAGCAAGAAAACCAATGTGATATACTACACAGAGAAAATGCTTGTGGTTAAGCTTCATTCAGACACAAAAGTTACAATGTAGGTACAAGGATAATGTAGTTGGTTGTAAGTTCAGTGTTAAGGAATCAACAAATATATATTAAAGAAACACATACAGGAAAAGGTTATGTATTAATTGATTGGTGAAAATTTGATGAAAGGCCCAAATGGACCTAATGGTAGCAATGGTTCAGCATTCACTAATTCAGTGTTTGCAACTTTATAGGACATGCTGTTGTTGTTAGGTGCTGTCCAGTCGTATCCGACTCATAGCAACCCTCATAGGGTTTTCAATGGCTGATTGTTTCGGGGTTGCTTTGGGAGTGGATTGCCACGTCCTTCTCTCATTTTTGCCATGCTGGGAATCGACCCAGGGACTTCAGAGACTGCAGAGCTGTGCTCTACCAACTGAGCTAAACCCCAGCCCCTTATAGGGCATTAAGTAACTATAAATAATGGCTACACTGTAATAATACAGAGAAGATAAGATAAGTGAGGCCTCTAGGTGAAAAAGACACAAGAGTTATTTGTACCATTCTTGCAACTATTCTCCAAGTTTGAAAGTATCTCAAAATAAAAAGGTCTTTTAAAACATCTTTCTCACTGGTGGTTCTGAAACTATCAGTCTCCCTACATCTACTCTCCCTTTCCATGCACACACTACTTTTAAGACACTAAATGGAAACTACAATTGCATTGTGCGGCCCGTATCTTTCACTGTGATCCATTCATTGTCTCATGTTCTTACAAATTAAATAAAATGTTAGGCATTTTCAAGTTGGAGAATTCAAACCTTCTCTGAGTACACTGTTCAAGACTACCATCCCAAAGAAAACCCTGGGTTTTAGGGACATCCTCTTTCCCTCCTATGCCAGTTATCTGGTGGGAGTTTTGTTTGTTTGTTTGTTTTAATTACATATAAACATGACAGAATTAGATTGCATATTTTAAAAGTTGGAAACCCTTGATATATCAAGAGTTTTGGAAAAACTGATCAAGTTTAGAGTTACAGTAATTGAGAACTTTTTGTAAAAGGCAAAAGCACTATCTAGATTTTTGGCTTAAGTGAAGATTTGCAATCCTGGTTGTTGTTAGGTGCTGTCCAGTCGGTATCTGACTCATGGCGACCCCACGTACAACAGGTTAAACACTTATTGTCGGTGTTTCTCTGCTATTCATAGGGTTTCAATGGCAGATTGTCTTTTGGGTGAGGGTTGCCGGGTCCTTCTCCAGAGCCTATAGTGTCTGGTGTTCCCAGGCAGTTTTCCATCCAAATACTAACCAGGTCCAACCCTGCTTAGCTTCCGAGATCTGACGGGATTGCATGCCACAGTGCTAATGACACAGTACTACGGCTGCAGGCTGCATTCTTGGTTACAATCCCTTTATCCCCAACAGCCGGCCTTTTTTTATCACTGGGAAGGAATCAGATATTCAAGAACAAGGCCTGAGAGACCTTGTTCACTCTAATCTAGTAGGATGTTTTGGGAAACGCCAAGAGAAATTCTCTTAATTTACAACCTAACTGAATTTCCTTTCCTCCTAAGATTTCCTCCCTCTGTCCCACCTTTGGCCTTCTCTGCAATGTAGGCTGTCTAGACCATAGTGCAAAGGCAGTAGAGTAGAATTTTCAGATGGAGGGGCAGGAAGAGTCTTACTGCTAATCAACTACAGTTTGAATGCACTGAACAATTATGTCATTGAAACCACCGTGGTCATGGACTGGAAGGGAGGAAAAATGACTCAGCTAAACCCCATCACCTCTCAGTGGAAAGAAAAGAAAAAAAGGCAGAAGTGAAGATGCAGAGAAAGCCTCTGAGGAAAACTACCAACCACCAATCCTCGGGCGCTTGTTAGAAATGCAGACCCTCACACTCTTAGCCAGACCCAGTGAATCAAAATTTGCATTCTAACAAGATCCCCAGGTGACTGGCATGCACAATAAAGTCTGGAGTGCTGTCACTAATTCCATGCCTCTATTTCCCAGCCTAACTGCCTAGCTCAGGAACCTGTGTTCTCCAGCAAATTCAGCTTCACCTTTGTTTCCTCAGAGAGGCTTTCCCAATCCACAGAGCAGGCTGGATTGCCCTGCTGGACACACTGATACTGTGCTGCTCCCCTACGGAACTCATCGCAATATGAAATCACAGTGGAACGGTTTAGTATCAGTCTTCCTCTCTGGGCAGAGCAAAGAATCATGTCTGTTTACCATGGTAGGCCCACAACCCAGAGCAAGACTCAGTTTTTTGTTGTTATTTTGTTTTTTAATAAATGAATTGGCCCTACTGTGTATCAAGTACAATGCGAGGCTCTAGAGAGAGAAGACAAAAACAATTAAGATGTGCTTGTCCTTAAGCAGATCACAAGCTTAGAGGATCTTTGCAGAAGCTAATAAGAGTCAAACCCTAAGAGCACTCCTACATTCGCAGGTGCTTCCCCTATTTCTCTGCCAAATGACAATGGGTAGCCAAAATACTCTCTAATGACCTGCTCCCTCAGCATGGCGGGAAGATAAGCCCTATTCCTCCCTCAGTTGGAGCCTCCCTTGACAGAATGCAATACCTTGATTAGCCTTCTCCCTATTGCCTCTCCAGTACAACTCCCCCTTTCTTCAGCATCATTTCATTCTCCCCTAGGAAGTTCATGCTATTTCTGGCATCATTCTCTCCAGCCTGTTTCCCTCAGCAGTCCTCTTAAGAGAGGTTGAGTTTCCCTTGTTACCTCCTTTAAGAATGTCTTCTCTCACTCATTCCTAACCCTTCAATTGATTATCTCCTGTGGGTGTCAAGCCTACTCTCTTCTCCACAGAAACCACTCAAATCTGTATCCCTGACCACTGTGAAAAATCTCCTAATTAACTGCTCAATATTCAATTGTCTTCCCACTTTCCTCAGTCACTTCTCAAACACCCCCCCACCCCGGGAAAGGAATATTTGATGTGTGAGCATTCCTATCATGTTTTCTGATTGTTCTCCATGATTCTTGTATATGTTCCTGATTAATAGATAAAAATCTCTCAGATTTACATCTCAAAGCCTATATCCAAATACCATGGTAACAAAAACATATCTAAATGCCTAAACTGACAGCAATGAAAGAGTAACATTGCTTCCTTTTATCTCTAGAAAAGCAGCTCACTGAGAAATGTAAAGTAGACGGTCGGTCGAAGAACATAATGTTGGGGAAGGGGATGCTCAGAGGAAAACACACAAGCAAGCTAGTGCTACCATCAATCAAGCCAGATCAGTCTCTGAGAGACTCAAAATCTAACTCCACCTCTCCACCACCAGATTACACTTAGGAAAAGTTCATGGTGTATTTGATGTAATGGAATATAATGCAGCCCAAAACATCACATTCTAGACTAACTTTGAGGTAAAGTTCTATTTTAAGGAATGTATATACATATGCATGTATTACAGACATGTTCTAGAGTCTGTCAGGACTAGAATTCGAATTCCAAAGTGGGGGTGCTTTCTGAGTACTTTCCAGTGCCCAATCTATAATGCTGCTTACCAAACATCAAACGACTAGAACCTGACACTACCTCCAGGAAGATAATGTCAGAACTGATAGGACACTGACTTGACTTGCGTCTGCTGGTAAAATGTTTGCTTTGTGGAAAATACACTATACATCTGGTTTCAGAAGTGTTCTGTTTAGTCTAAGAGCAGAGTACACACACAAAAAAAACATTTTTTCCCCTTTCTATAGAGTACCTGGCCTCAGCCTACTTTTTGGATTCCAAATGACTGATGAAATTTTTTTGCACACATACATTATTTATGTGTGTGTGTGTGTGTGTGTGGATACTCTGTGTTTCAGAACTAATTCCATGTGGGCATACATGTATAACAAAGGGTAAAGACTTCTCTTGAAATTACATGCTGATGCCAGGCACAGTGGCGCATGCCTATAATCCCATTGACTCAGGAGGCTGAGAGAGGAGGATAGCAAGTTCAAGGCCAGAGGCAGCCTGTGTAACTTAGTGAGAGCCTGTCTGAAAATAAAAAGTAAGAAATGGGCTAGGGGCGAAGGTCAGTGGTAGAGTGCTTGCAAAGCATGCATGAGGCCCCAGGTTCAATCCCTCAGTATCAAAAAGGAAAGAAAGAAAAGAAAGGAGGGAAGGAAGGAAGGAAGGAAGAGGGAGAGGAGGGAAAGGAAAAGAAAGAAAGGGAAAGGAAAAGGTAAAGGAAAGAAAAAGAAAAATGAAATTATGTGCTAGCACTGTAAATATAGGAGGCAGTTTTCCAAGGATATTGGTCATCTCTGGAAACCCATGAAAAAAGTGTTTCTGATGGCAAAAGAAACTTTGTTCAACTTCAGGGGCAGAGAGAAGTAAAGCAGGGGTAGCCAAAAACGATGAAGAAGCCTAGGATGCCATTCCAAGGCTACTCAGATAACTGAATCCATATGTCCAGTCCCCCTCTAACTCTGACTTCTCAGCTCCAATGCCCAGAGCCAGGAGAGAAGCGTAGCCGCAGTCACCATCCAGTGCAAGGGAGAGAACTGCTATTGCCTTACCAGCTGCTGGATCACTTATTTTTTGTCATCACAGCAGTGCTATCATTGCATCCCTGAGTAAAATGTACTGTACCAAACATTAACTCATAACCACATGATAAAAAGGGCATAGAGGGGTCTTTATACCAGACAGAGCTAAATTAAAGCATCCCAGAGATCTTGAAATATCAGAGAAAAATTAAATTTACTGCACTTACTGTTCCTCAGGTTTGTTTCTGTAAAGTTATGTTCATTTTTTTAAGATTCACATACAATGAGGATGCTGGATTATTGAACATAATCCTCAATGTTATTCACAGTGAATCACCTCTAAAGAACTCCTAGTATTTATTTTGGTTTACATGCAGGATTAACAATAGAACTTAAGGAAGGAAGTCAATTTCTATGTTATCTATGAAAAGCATTAATTTCCAACTCATTTCTAAGCTTGTTTGGAAACTTTCCCTATTTGAAATACTGACAGTCAATTTTAGATGTCAAAATAAAGAACAAATCAAAAATGTACCATATACATTTCAGAGTCTTTTCCTGCTGAATTAACAAACCATCCCAGGATTCTCCTTACTTTTAAGACCCTAGAGAGACTATCAAGAAAGAATAAAAGCTGAAGTCCTTAGCCATCTAACACAGCTGGCAAGTGCAAGAAGAACTACTCACTCCTTCCCCACAGATGCTGGTGTCCCAGCCCACCTTGTCCTCCATCATAGCACACAGATATGCCCACCTTAAGAGGTTAGACAGAAGGCGAATTGGCCACCATCTGGAACCTGCTTATGGTATCTGCCTAAAAAAGACAGTGCATCCAGTTTTATTAAAATGCCCACAATATTCTACCTCTCCATGCTATCACTAAATCCCAGCTCTGTAACTTTTTTCACTTATTTTTTTGGGAGGGGACATATTCTCACCAATGTATAATAAATTAATTATTTAGCACATAAAACATAGAAATATCAAGTGAAGTTTACAGATGGCTCAGACTCATGGGGCATCTTTACTAGGTTTAGCTCTGTGCCATTAACCAGCTTCAAAAATCAATTTCCTGAGTTCCCTTTCTTCAGATAATCTGGTCTTGAGCTGCCCTTCAGCTTCTTAAGAAAGATACTTTCATTAAGAACACTGATATGGGAACCAGGCAGTATAGCCTCGCAGACAACACTGCCTGGCTACGCAAAGGAACGTTAATCCTCTACCCAGCACAAGAATGCCTATGACTAACACAAGGGCAGGGAAGCCTTAACCTCAGGCTGAGCCTGCGCCCTGCAGAGAAACCATGTGAGGTCTCAGGAGAGTCTAAAGCTGTCACCAGAGAGGAGTTTAACAAGATAACTCAGCTTTTAAGTAATAGAGGCAGCCTCCTGGCCTTTGGGCTGTGAAAGGGCTCACCTGCCAAGAGCAATAATACAAGTAATTACTGCACATAGAATAACAGATCTCAGCGGGATTCCAGGACCCAGGTACTAGTCTCCCTCTAGCTTGCATTCCACACAGGGAGGAACAGAATGCACTACTTCTCTCATTAAGACCTAGGACAGTCTCCTGATGGGTAAGCAAATAAATTTCACTTGCCACAATGATTATTTGGGATTGCTGCCCAAAATAAAAATGCTCCTGGTATTAAGGGCTGTAAGACAATGAATGTTCCCTCTCCTGGAACACAATTCATAAGGTTGAATAGTTCACTAACATCACATTAGCATATTCCAGAGGCTGGAAACACACATTCTCTTTCCTTTCCCTATTACAAACGTCCAGTCACCCTGTCTTTAGGCAAGTTGCCTTAACCTTGCACATGGAATCCAGACTCTTGAGTCTTCCTACCTGTGCTTGACCAGTTCACCTGCCTTTTACCTTTTCCACTTTATCCCTGTGCCTCTGCCAAGACACCTATCACTTTTACCATCTTCCCAGGAAACACTTATTTAAACAAACTCATCCAAATATGTTGTTGTTGTTGTTAGGAGCCGTCGAGTCCTGTCCAACTCATAGCAACCCTCATAGGGTTTTCAATGGCAGATTATTTTGGGATTGCCTTGGGAGTGGGTTGCCACGTCCTTCTCCCATTTTTGCGGTGCAGGGAATCGAACTCAGGACCTGAGACTGTAGGGCAGCGCTCTACTAACTGAGCTAAATCCCAGGCCCATCCAAATATACCACATCTAGTTTTTCTGACCCACCTATTCTCTAAGAATACCATTACTATTTAAATTCAGAAGCTTCTCTTTCCACCATAAAACAAAGCTACTTGCCTCTAGCTATCATCAGCATCACAAGGCTGACAAGTAAAACCTCATCAGCCCAAAGCTTTGCCCAGAATCAAACACGTAGCCTGGGGCCCCAAGCCTAAACTGCTTATCACCTATAAGACTCTTTCAGCCAGGAGACTCTCCTTCTCTCAGGCCATCCTGGTGAGACTCAGAGCCCATCTCCTTTCCATTTATGTTGGTCTCTGGGAGCTAGCCTGGCATTCTCTTCTCTCCAATTTCACTGTTGTTACTCCCTCACTTAGCATACATTTTATCACCTAGATCAGGACATGAGGCTATTGTAGACAATTGTGCCAGGACAACAGGCATGAACATACGAGCAGACAGGGAGGGAACCATCACGTCTTTATGGTGCTGAGGCAGGTAAGGTTCTTACATGCAAAGAATGAATTTCTGCTAATTCAACATATTTCTTTTCCCTTGGGAGCTGGAAACAAAGACCAGAAAACCCTCAAAGAAACTTGAGTTACCTAGTTCCCCCTAGGGCAAAGAAAACATTACATGTTTTACATTGTAGTGAAAATTTTGTTCTAAATATATCAATTTCACTTTGGATAAGTGGTTTTCTTGGGGGGAGGGGGTAGAACAAGGGCCAAAGAAGGGAGCTAGGATTGGAAACTCCCCCAGCTGTATTTTAGACTATCTAGTTACATCTGTAACCTGCAGCGGTAGCCCTGTGGCATCTGATCCTGTCAGATCTCAGAAGCTAAGCAGTGTTGGGCCTGGTTAGTACTTGGATGGGAGACTGCCTGGGAACACCAGGTGCTGTCGGCTTGGGAGAAGGACCTGGCAACCCACTCCCAAAAAAGAATCAGCCATTGAAAATCCTATGAACAGCAGAGAAGCACTGACAATAGTGTTTCGCCTGTTGTATGCAGGATCGCTACGAGTTGGATACCGACTCAACAACAACAGTTACATCTGTGTCCCTGAATACTAGCTCTCTCACACACACATACAATTTACACATAGTACCTAAATTTGCTTCATCTTTTCTAAAAAACAACTCCATGGGTGATGTGTCTGAATAAGAGTTACATATTTGCTAGTTGCTGCTATGAGACTTTTAAAATTCACAGACTGGTAAAGTATCCCCCATCTCCAAAAAATTAGGGACTGATACATTACTCAGGTTTATATGTTATCCAAGGGCATTAAAGAAGATGTTATTTATAAAGAATATTTATCACCACCACCCCCAAAATGATGGGAAGAATATAATCTCAAAATTACTAGATGGTCCTTCAAATTGACTAACTTTAACATCGCAGAACCTTGCCCCTTTCATTTTACCCCAGTGAACTCTATTTCCTTCCCCACCTGACTTGGCGATCGTCTGACACTGCGAGATTACTAACACCAGTTAATGGGTACCAAACGCCCAAAGTGCCAGACACAGTTCTGGGCATTGTAAACACATCCTCTCATCTAGTCAGCAACCACCCCATGAGATAAGTATTGTCACCCCATATTACAAGCAAAGCTGAAACTTTCAGGGTTAAAATTACTTGTCCAGATGGTCACTAATGAAACTAACAGTTTAAACTACAGCTAGAAAATCAAGACAAAATTTGTGTCTCAATGGGTGGCTTAAAAATAAAGATTGTTTTAGGAAGTACATGAACCCTGAATGTACCAGCATTCAGCAATATTTGCACATACAGAAGAACTATTTCCTCTCAATTCTCTGTCAGTCCTTCCTGTTAAATCAAGAAGGTTTCAGCCGGGTGCAAGGAAGCCTTTAGCAGGTTTCCACCCCCTGCTAAACTTCCTCCTCAAAGAATGCAGCCCTCGGCTCCAAACCCTCTACAAAACAACAGCTTCTAGCTAGAATATAGTAGTAGTTTTGTTTCCACTGTACACCTTTAAGGTACTTTCAACTTACAGCAACTATCACTGGTGACAAAGACTCTTCCTTTGACCAAAACTATAATCGGAATCCTCACTGACTAGGCCTGACCTTGGGCTTCCCTCTCTGTCCTTTTGAAATCTACTTTGAGCAAAACTTCTGCTAAGTTAGTGTAGCAAAAATTCCCCAGCTTTGATATCTTATCACCCCTACCTGCCTTCAGCAACAAGCAAGCCATTTAGTGAGAATCCCTTTATCCTCAGTGTTTCCTTTTAGTAACTTTCCACCCACTGACCCTATGCTCCTGCTCCTTGGTTATAAATCCCTGCTTGTTTCTGTAGGAGTCACAGTTGAGTCCAGTCTCTAAATTTCTCTCCCCACACTGCAAAACCCAATGGCCTTCCTTAATAAAAGTTTGCCTTGCTATCTTCAAGAAGTGACATTAAATACGTTTCCTTCTTTAATGTAGACTTTTTTCCTTCATTTTAAAAATTTTACTTATTTATTCATGTATTTATTTATTTTACTTGTTTTTAATTGAGATAGGGTCTCATTGTGTAGCCCAGGCTGGCCTCAAACTCTCGTCTCCTCCTGCCTCAGCCTTCTGAGTGTTGCGATTATAGGCATGTAGCACCATGCCTGGCTTTAACATAGACCTTCTTTTTTCACTAGTGATATTAAGTTGCCTTTAAAATAAAATGATTTAAATTTTTAAAAAATAGCTAGGTGTGGTGCTGTGTGACTGCAATCCCAGACTCAGGAGGCAAAGGCAGGAGGATCACAAATTCCAGGCCAGAGGCAGCCTGTATACCTTAACATGACCTTGTCTCAAAATAAAAAATAGGCTGGGGGTGCAGTTCAGTGGTAGAGCACTTCTAAGTTTGTGCGAGGCCCTGAATTTAACACCTCAGTAAGAAAAAAACTTTTCCATTAATTAATTTTTTAAACAGTAGGCCCCACACAATGGCTCATGCCTCTAATACCAGGGACTCAGGAGGCAGAGGCAGGAGGACTGCAGGTTCAAGGCCAGAGGCATGAATGAGGCCCTGGGTTCAACCCCCCAAGTACCACAAAAATTAAAATTAAAATTAAAATTAAAAATAGTTGACTGTCAAAAAGATGTTAGCTAGGTGTGGTGGCACATTCCTGTAATCCCAGTGACTCAGGAGATGGAAGCAGGAGGATCACAAGTTTTAAGGCCAGGGGCAGCCTGCATTACTTAACAAGATCCTATCTTAAGATAAAAAATAAAGGGTTTAGGGTGGAGCTCTGTGATAGAGCATTTGCAAAATATGTGCAAGGCCCTGAATTCAGCCTTCAGGCCTGAAAAAAAAAAAAATTCCAAAAAATCACTAAATGTAGCCAGAATCATGGAGGATGTAAGCACACATCGGAAGCCTGGGAAACTTGAGGGAAATCAATGCTAGGACTGGGATGAGAACTTCCTGATTCTGAAAGGCTACAAGAGCAGATCCCCTGCCTAAAAATGAGTGTTCCCCATGGTGGATGCTGTCAAGCTCACTACCACCTACCACCCTAAAAAGGAAAACACTTCTGATACCAAATGTGTGTGGTCTTCCCACACCAAGCAATTCTCCAGTTCTCTGTGGACACCCCCTGGGTGCCCTCCAAGTCACTTCTGACATGGTCTACCTAGAGTTAGTGTCATACCCCACAGGTTAAGCCCCTACTTCAGAAGCCCGATTCTGCTTCCCTCTGGGCCTCTCTCCTGACTGACCTGCCATACACTGAAGATTCTCCCGACTCACTTCCCAGTTTCGCTAATTTGCAAGAACAGCTCCCAAAACTTTGGAAAACAGTTTACTTAACAGATTACTGGATTTCTATAAAAGGATCCCACTCAGGAACCGCCAGATGGAAGAAATACATAGAATAAGTCACGGTGGAAGGGTGCAGAGCTTCCATGCCCTCTCTAGGCCACCTTCCCAGCACCTCTCATCAGGGAAGACACCCAGACTGGCCTCATATTGCACATTAGGCCATAGCCTGGCCCAAGGGTGGGTCTCTGAGCCAAGACTCAGCTGACCCAGTCAGGTCGACCCCTGCAGAGGCTGGGGGGGGGGGGGCAAGCAACAGAGACTCTGGGGGAGTTCCCCATCCACAACCCCAGGCGAGTCTTCCAAGATCCAGAGCTGACTCTACTCCCCAACTCCAGCCCAGCCGTGGCCTACCATCTCCCACTGCTGAGGCCTGGGGCTGCCTGCACCACTGGGCTTGTTCCACATCTTCAACCCAGTTCTCCAAGTCTTCCGAAAGTCACTTAAGTGGGAGATGAGGCATAGATGATCAAATCATTGGCCACTGGTTCAATTTCTAGTCACTCTCTTTAGCCCTTCTCCCCTCCAGCTAGGCTGAGCCAGTTGTTGTTAGGTGCTGTGGAGTCATAGCGACCCTATGTACAGCAGACAGAAATACTTCCAGACTCAGGCACACGATCTTATTTATGTTTAAGCCCATCTCTGCAGACACTGTGTCAATCCACCTGGTAGAGGGTTTTCCTTTGTTTCGTTGACTTCCCACTCTCCCAAACATGACGTCTTTCTCCAGGGATTGATCTGTCCTGACTACATGTCAAAAATATGTAAGACAGTCTGGCGATCCTTGCTTCCAAGAAGTACTCTGGTTGCACTTCTTCTAGGACAGATCTGTTGGTTCTTTTGGCAGTCCATGGTATATTCAATAATTGTCTCCAGCACCATAATTCAAAGGTATCAATTCTTTTCCTGTCCAGCTTTCACAACTATATCCAGACAGGGCTGAAAATTCCAACGCTCTGGCAAAAAGCCCCCATCCTTAGAGATTTCCAAAGTCACCTATGAACTTAAACTCAGGAGTGGCCAAAAGGGCCTTGTTATGACTACCAAAAGACACTCCCTTTTACCTTTATCATTTTAGTCACCTTGGAAATCACAAGGTTTTTAGAGGCTCAGTGCCAGGAAGACCAAAAACATAGTATATTACAACATCACACACTTCTACGTCTTATCTTAAGAGCTATGTGTCCACCAGTAGAAAACAGACAGACTTCTCTCATCTGACTTTACCTCCCACCTCCACCTGTCTTCTGTACTTACATAGTCACAAATTTCTCGTGACATGGAGCTGTCTAGAACCTAGACAAAGCAGATAAGGACAAGGCCCCAAAGAGTCCATCTGACCTATAGGTGCAAAGATCTTAAAACATCAGGGGCTTGCAAGCAACTAAGAAGTAGCTCGTAGTTCCTGAATCCCAGCCGCTACCCCTGTACTCCGTAGGAGAGACAAAGCACTTTCAAGAACTGGGGAAATAAAACACTACACAGGAAATAAATTAGTAAGTAAGGCGATGTTAAGCTATAATTTGTCCTAAATTTTACTTAAGATAACACTTATGCCTACCATACTCAAAGCATTGGGTTCAATTTCCAGCACCACAAAAGAAAAAAAAAAAGAAAGAAAAAAGAAAGAAAGAAAAAGAAAAAAAGAAAAGAAAGAAAAAAAGTTTCTGTCAGGGTAGCAGCATTGAGAATTGTGTAAAAGCCAACCACACATGTCAATGGAAAAATTGGTAAGTAAATTACAATACATCCAAACTATGGAATAGTACTCAACCACTTCAAAAAGTTGCCAGACAGACTTTGACCCTATTTGTTTCTTTAAAAACAAAACAAAACAAAAAAGAGGCTCTATATCTGCCTGAAAAAATTTAGAAGCAAACATACTATCAACATTTCCTTTGGGGCCAGGTGCAGTAGCGAACACCTTTAATCCTGGCAATTAGGAGACAGAGGCAGGAAGATTGCAAATTCAAGGATAGAGGCAGCCTGTGTGAATTTAGTGAAACCCTGCCTCAAAATACGAAGTTAAGAAATGGGCTGTGGGTATGGCTCAGTGGTTGAGCATTTGCAAAAAAAAAAGCACGTGTGAGGCCCTGGGTTCAACTCCCCAGTATCACAAAAAAGAAAAGAAAAATTGCTTTGGGAAATGAGAATGAATGGTAGAAAACTGAGGAGTAAGGATTGAAAAGAGGTTTTGTATTTAACTGAATGCATCTATACTGTTTTCAAAGCAAGTCCAGAGTTTAAATACCAACTAATAAATCACTAATACTGGATGTCATGCACCTGAACATTTTCAAGGAATTCCAGGATGAAGTAGAAAACTGGCACATCTTGTCCAGAATGAGGAAAGGCCGCCAAACAAATGTGACCCCCTAATTGGAAGGACTACATAAAATCTGAGGATTACAAGAAACATTTAGTTCCATGTTAGACAAGCTGGTAGAATAAAAAGACCGAGTAGAATATTTTACAATGGAGCTTGTAAATGAAAAACAGGATAGATCTATATGTACAATTAAAGTACAGGATCCTAGTATCACAGTCTCCACGATTCTGAGAACAGAAAGTGAGGAGCTTAGAATCTTCATACTTGTAAATGACATTAAAGACTCCCATAGTAATAACGTGCTAAGTTATTGGTGCCAAATTTTAGGAAGCTCTTGGAAGTCTATGCAAGTACAAGGAAAAGTGGCAGATGAGTGTTAAAAGGAGCATATGGCCTAAATCAGGCACACAGAACAACAACAACTCAGTTGTCAGATATGACCCAGGAATAGGTTCTCACAGTCACTGTAAACGGACCCTAAGGACGCCAGCCCAACACTGAGCTACAGAAAAATTTCTTTGGCAACATCAAGACAAATGCCAAAAAGAGAATCCACTATCCTCCGCTCAATAAAATTCCGGTGCCCTCATCCCCACAAACACACACTTCATTTGTCATGTGCCCTTCCCCTTCAACTACATACAGTACAGGAGATAGATAAAATCAGTGGGTCTCAACTGCCACCCCAAGATCAATCCCAAACTGACCCCGAATTGCCCACAAGTAGCTTTTCTAAAAATACAGATTCCTAGGCCACTCCCAGAGATTCTAATTCAGTGCCTCTGAAAGGCCTGCCAGGTGGTCCTGATGCAATGACCTGTTTTAAGAATCACTAGGACTCTGTCTGGATCTAAATCTACTCTCAGGAAGGACTTAGAAGGCTTACTATTAAATAATAATAATAATAATAATAATAATAATAATAATAAACTCAAAAGAAAAGAAAACCATGTAAGGAAGTACTAAAAATAGATTAAGATGGGCTGGATACGTAGCTTATGCACAAGATCCTGGGTTTGATACCCAGCACCACAAAAACCCAATTAACAGCATTCCTATACCTGCACACAAAATGGAAAGGAAAAACATTTGGAAAAATAAGATCTGACCTTCAAGTAAGAAGAGCAGCACGCAGAGCTCCTCAATTAACAGCTAGGCAAAAGTAGACTCTCCTAATGAACTAAATGCTCCTGAGTTCTCTTCTCATCCTCACCTTCTCAAGTCAAGGCCTGCTGTTCCAGGAAAATGTCCAGGTAGATGTGAGACTGAGTACATAAAACTCACTGGTAGCATGTTCCCCTGGGTCTTAAGCAACCACTTGATTATCCTGATTCCTGAAAAGGCAGAATCTCCTCACTTGTATCCACCCCCACCCATTCAACCATCCAATCATTTAGTTAATTCATAGTGTCTCAGGTTTTCCATGCTAGAAAAAAATCACAATTTAGCTAATCCACCTTCTTAAAAAAAAAAAAAAAATCCATGGGTACATAAAGTAAGCTTCAGTCAGGACAAGCACCAAATCATAGTCAAGCCTGCCATAAGATATGTGATTTCTCAGCTTTGTTTCAGCATATCCAAAAGAAATATAATACAGGGTTTCTTATATAATCACAGCCTATGAGACTAGAAGATGCTTAGAGACAGTGAATTGAGCTGCCTCAATTTAGAGAAAAGTTGAGTTCAGAGTGGAATACCTTACCCAACACATCGTCCAGATGGAGAACAGCAGCAACCAGGCCAAAATGTGTGCCCCCTGACTCCTAGGCTAATGCTCTCCCTTCTCTGCCACACTACTTCCCAGGGACAATGTTAATAAATTAGATTAATCACAGATTCCCCAAATCTCCTTAATTCTTCCTATTATACATGAAGTTGGCAGTAGAGGACCATCCCAAGCAGACCACTTCCTACACAAAGAGAACTTAAAGCACTCAAAATTTATTGAGACACAAAGAGATAGTGTGGGTTTTTTGTTTTGTTGAGATAGGGTCTTGCTACATAGCTACAGCTGGCCAGAACTTACTATGTAGACTAGGAGGGCTTCAAACTTGCGACAATCCTCCTGTCTCTGCCTCCCAAGTGCTGGAAACACAGGTGTGCATCACCCATCACCATGCCTGGCTAAGACAGTGCTTTAAGACACTCATCATAAGCATCTCAATGAAGAAAATAGCCAATCACATTTACACTTATATCGCAAATCTCAACACATCTCAAAAATGGCATCTGCAAGAGACATTGAGTTTTTCATTAGCTTTATTTTTCCACTACGCTGCTCAACTTCCTAATTTATAAAAAATGCCAACTGAAACTACTGTTCATTTTTTTCTTAAACACTAGAGCTAAGTAAGAAAAACATAACATTAATTTATCGTATTAAGTCTCAATAAAATTAAGTGAAATCCCACAACTCTCCATCTGTATCAAATGCTCACAACTTGTGATTCCGCATTAGTTTCTGCTGTGAAAATAAAAAGCATATGTCACTCTCCCAAGAGAGGAAGTAGCAACAGAAACTAGGTGTGTATCTATCTCCAGCCATAAGAGGAAAAGTTGTGTAAACCTCCTAAGAGCTGAGTCCCCAGTACGGTGTAGTGGTACATGCCTGTAATCCCAGCACTAGAAAGGCTGAGGCAGGAGGATCATGAGTTTGAGGCCAACCTGGGCTACACAGCAAGACCCTTTATTAAAAGAGATTTTAAAAATAAAAATAAAAAATAGTTTGAGTCTCTTTACTTCATTTTCTTCTCCATAAACAGAATTGTTTATTGTATTTAGCCATGCTCTTCTTGGAGGAATGAAATAATTCCAAAGATCAGACCCCAAAGTCTCCACTGTGCCCTTGCTAGAATCATGTCTAGTAGGAGGACAGCTACACCATGTTAAGACGTGAACACCCACCAGGCCAGATAACCTTCCTACCTGAATTCAAAAACCTAGCCAATTTTCTCTTTTGAATCTACACACCTGGAACCTACATTTTCTAATTTCAACCTCCAAGTAAGCTTGGACTTCATGAAATCATTTGCCCATTTATCATCAACATTGGCCACTGGCCTCTGAAGTCCGCACCCATGCTAATGAGCTACGATGTCCTTGAGCTAGTTCCCTGCTACCCATTAGTCTGAGCGCTGAAGCATGCTACAAGCATGCTACTTTGCTTTTCAACCAAAACTGACAGCCAAAGCTTCCTGGGCTACAAAGTACTGCTAGAGGTCCAGAGGAGCAATAACTCATATTGAGCCTATTTTTGGCACGTATTTTTTCACTGGAAGATAGTGACTTGGGAACACAAAAGACTAGCTGATAGGAAGTCAGGACACCTTAGTCTTGGTCCTATAAGAAAGAAACACGACTAACAGCAATTGTGTTGTTTTTTTTTAATCAGTCTCCAATTTTCTACATTTATTCAGTGGACTCAATGTCAGCTATTGATCTCACCAGGATACCAGAACAATGACCACCTCTATTGCCTCTCTTCCTTTTATCATCCTTACACACATACTGCATAGTAACTCAGGTGAAATCTGTACCATTCATGTGGGATACAGAACTTGAAGAAATTGAAGAGCTACTACTTAAAAAACTGAAGAATTATCAATGGAAGCCCTCAGGGGCTTTGTACTTGCTGTTCACCCTGCAGGAAACACACTTTCCCTTATCCTTGCCCCTTTGATGTTTATCAGATCTCAGTGCAAATGTCACCTTCTGAAAGAATGTTTTCCTAAACATACTATCTAAAGGAAAACACCCCTCCTTTATTCCCAACCATCCTGTCCTAGTCTATGTGAAATCACTATCTTATATGTATTACCATGCTTATCTCTTGCTCACTTCTTTATTGTTTGACTCTTCCAAGAGCTTAAGGACAGAAACCTAATATATTTTTCTACTTCTGTTTCTCCCGTGCCCAGATAGAGCTTGAAAGGCAACAGATGATCAATAAGTATTTGTACAGCAAAGAAAGGAAATATGATTGCTTATCATTCTACTTTACTAGTTACTACATGGCAGCACTACTGTTAAACCTAACTAGAGCCAGATGGATACTTCCTTTTCAAAGAAAAATGACAGAAAGCCTTTAAGATACAGTAATACCTAGAGCTGGGCACGGTGGCACATGCCTGTAATCCCAGCGACTCAAGAGGCAGAGGCAGAAGGATGGCAAGTTTGAGAGCAGAGGCACTCTGCCTAATTTAGCAAGACCCTGTTTCAAAAAGTAAAAACAAAAAATGGGCTGAGGGTGCAGCTCATTGGTACAGCACTTTCGAAGCATGCAAGCATGAGGTCCTGAGTTCAACCTCCAGTACTGCAAAAAAAAAAAAAAAAGGAAAAAAAAAGATACAGTAATAACTTAGTGTTCTTTTACTTATTTTCTTGATGGAAAGCTATCATGTTTACCTGGGGGAAAAGGAGAAATTTTAAGCCTCTAGGGAAGACGCTTTCATTTTATTCTACTTTGCAAATGGCCCCTCTAAAATACTGTTATTTAGCTGTTTTATCCCTTTGAATGGTAGAATAAGAGTATTGTAAGTAGCTTAGGAAAGAATCTGGTTGTTTGTTTTTGTTTTTCCTGCATTAGGTTAAGTGTATATAGAAAGGAATAGGTCAATAGACTGCTCTGTCCCAACTCAACTCCTGAAAGACATATACTTCACAGTTCAGAAACCTAAGAAACATTTAGTTATAATGAACTAAACTATAGGAGCATTTCCTACAGGCTGTACCCTGAAGAAATTTCCACTGAACTACTCAGCAGGAAGTCTATATTTTACTTTATGACAACTTGGGAACACAAATCCCATGGAAAGAGAAAACTATGGTCACCTCTTCCTTTAGGAGTCCCTTTGTCCTAGCCACCCAGTGAGAATCACGTTCTTAATATAAAACCATAAAGTCTAGCTGAATGATTCCTTTTCCCATAAGGCAATCAAATGGGAGGGGGTAAATGTAAGGTAAAAGGGGAGCTATCTGGGATTTGGCAATGTCCTCCCTCTGGCTTTTCACACCATAAGTAGAATGAAAAGTGTCACCTCCATGGCTGCTTCTGATAAGCATAGAAGACTCAAGAACTCTTCTGCTGCTGGAAAAGTCACATGCGCTCTTGTTCAAGAGATACATACATACCATATTTGAAGGGAAAGTTATAATGAAAAGACTTTGAGAGCTCTTTGCCCCAAAGAGAAAATAAACCAGGTCAGTAAAACCAGAGTCAACAGCTATCAACTGGGGTGACTAAATTTTATACTAAGTACCAGAAGATTTTTCCCAACTTCATCTATATAATACCTGCAAACAATATTCTGTTGCAGCTAAAGAATGTTTAGCAAATTATTCAAAGAAACCCAGAGGTGGAATCTTTTAGGGATCTTAGAAAATGAGATCTGATTCGACAATGGTATTTACTTATCCAAGTTATGTTTTGTCCACACACACACACTTGCTAGTTTCATCTCAACTCAGAAAATATAATCACTTTCAGTTTTCCATCATCCTCACTGACTTGTTCAGTAAAAAGACAGCTCCAAAATGCCTGTCAACTTACTATCCACTTCCTCCTTAGACAGTGGGAATCACCTCTGTCGCTCACTCCCAATCTCGATAGCCAAAAGAGCCACTACCACCACCATTATTTCTAAAAAGTTGGCGAAAGATTTGTGTAACTTGGTCCTCAAGTTGTTGTTTTTTTTTCCATCTTAAAAAGAAATTAACACAGGACTCACCAGGATGCAAAGCAAAGACCAACAGAAACTTGCATCTCCACAACCCTACAACACTTTATTTTATCAAAAAAAAAAAAAAAAAAAAAAAGGAAGAACTATTCTTCCTCAGTGCAGCAACCTCAACCCCAGACTACTTCAGATCCTTAGCTCAGCCCAAGCGCACAGGAATCCAAGGGCCCCTATTGAAAAGTATACCCCGGCTAGGCCTGTGTTCCATTTCCTGCCCTCTCCGCAAAAACAGAAAAACAGCGCCCCCTGTTTTCCTAGTTATCAAACTTTCTCATTTTCCTATCACAGAGGTCCATTTTCCTTTGCAGAGCTCTTACAACGCACTTCCTAGTACCAGTGGAAACGATCACTCTCCAGGAAAATACAACTTTGCTTACCAGAAGAGCTTCACACAGAGCAATTTGCCAGTGATTGATTTTTCACTCCAGACAAGGCTTCTCAGCCTGGCACAAATCTGCTTGTCATTCCCTCCCTTATTCGCTGCCTGAAACTAACTCAGCCATCCCTTGCTGTGTGGAGTGTACAGTGTAGTACATGCACAGTACAGACTGCTCAAAAATCACTGAATTTCAAATGCCACCTCCCTGATTCAAACATCTTCCACAAAACACTCCTATGCACACAAGGACCATAAGCACCCAATGAAGTCACTTACCACAATAGCAGCTCCGGGACAAGACAAGGAGTAACATCTAATCTTTTCTCCACTCAATTACAGGCAGCTTCACTTTCCTGTAATTTGTGGCCAGGCATCACTGGCCCCACCCTCCATGTTAGAAAGTAACAGCCTGGAGTCAGAGACCACATAGCATGTTTTAGAACTTGTTCTCTGGCAGACAGGCCTGAATTCAAATCTCAGCTCTGCCCCTTATGACCAATGAAAACATACTGTCCTTGGGTAAATTATTCCTCCTAAACCTCGGATTAGATATCTACTCACTAGTATTATAAATGAGATAAATAGGACAGAAACCCTAGTTCAAGACATGACTACAAGAGATTGTTGGGATCAGTATCCATAGTGGTAATCTTTGAACAGGCACAGTCACCTCATAGAATCAAGATGCCTCCAGCACTGGCGGAAACAAAAATATGTTTAGCCTCATTTCACTCCCACCCCACAAAACAGGGACCTTTAAGAAAAATTCAAACCTTAGCAAGGAAAAACTCAAAATTCCACTTCACAGCAACAATCCCAATACTATCCAGCCAAGCGATGCTATGTTCCTATAATGAAAGGACGGTCAGCACAAATGAAAATATTAATGAAACAGGAGCCACTTCAAGTAATCTTTTCATGGGTCAGGTCAATATTTCTAAGAGCAAAGAATATGGGGACCTTGGAAATTCCCTTCTCATTCAGTATCTGAAAAAATACAACTATACATATATAAAGAGAAAAGGCAATATTAAATATCCCAAGAATCTCAGCAGGAAGCTCATTATGACCTAAGAAATGAATAAATGAGAATTAGGGGAATCTTGAAATTGAATTTACACACACACAAGCTGAAGAAAATTTTAATCCTGTGAAAGACAATGGGACAATAAAATATAATTTTTGAAAACTTTCCACAACAGCAAAAACTATAGAGTTTTAGAATATAAAAGATATTTGCCATTCCAGATGGAAAAGTTTGAGTTGCAGTCTGAAATGAGAACTAAAGGTGTATAGTCACAGCAACCAGAATATCTAGTAACAACCAAGAAACATCACATTCCAAGCTGTAGGAGGGTTTGGGGGTGGACAATAAAGTGGGCAAGTGATAAAGCATATTTATACTACAAAATTATTGTAGAACTCGGGGTGAAACTAGCAGGATTAAATTCGAAATTCAAGAATATAGAAAGTAAAGGCATATAAAGTCAGGCAGAATCTATAGTATTAGGAGCCCTAGACTAGAAACCACAACACTTGGGCTCTTGTCCTGGCTCCAGCCCAAACCGCCATGTGCCCTAAGGCAAAACACTTGCCATCTTTAAACTTGTCTCCTTATCCTGAAGCGGTGGGGAAACTATAAAAATCAAGATTTCTTCCTGCCTAAAATTTTTACAATCAAAAGTACACAAAGGTCAGGAGCTCTCAGCCTTCCGATTAGACACAAGAGATGAAGGAAAAATGACTGGAAAAGAGGGCAACAGAGTGAGATAACTTAGGAGTAACTGAGCTTCAGTGGAGAGAGAAAAGCCTCATGATTGCCAAGTACTCGTAGGGTTCCAAGGAATAGAGGATGTGAGGACCTCGAGAAACTGCAAATAGCTTTGTATATGTCAAAGTGGACAGAAAGCGGGGGATGGGAGAAACTATCCACGAACTATCTCCGTTAATGAATCAGTAATGGATCTGCCCTAGTAAACCGCCAGGAGATATGAAAGCTGCGATCACGAAAATCACTGTGACTCTTGATGACAAGGAAGCAAAGACCAAGGGGAGTTCGTGTGGGGTTATGTCTAGTGATGGGATGCAGAGGACAGGCAGAAAGTGAGGAAGGGGACAGAGAAAAGGAGATCTAGGAGACCATGCAGGCTGGCGGGAGAGGAAGAGGAGTCATTGCCTGACTCCCGCTCGAAGAAGGCAGAGGGGTCAGGGTCAGGGGCCCTGCTCTCACCATCTTGACGATGCCCCGTTGCACGGTGGGGACCGCAGGTCCCCCAGAGGAGCCGCCGCTCTGCGCGGAGGAGGCCATGTGTGGAACTGGCAAGGCAGTGAGTGGAACGGCCGGCCGGGACTGGAGGTGTCAGTGTGGATGTCGACGGCAGCGAGACGTCGCAAAGACGCGGGGCAAGCAGGCGACAGGCTGCGGGCGATGGACAGGATGGACGCCCTGGGCGCACACTACAGCAGCAGCGGGACTGGGAGCAAAAGAGGAGACGCGATTTCCACCGCCGCCACACGTTCTACTCGCCGCGCAAGCGTGCCAGAGCGCCACCGCCCTCCGGCCAATTAGAGCCCAGCGCCCGCCGGACCTCAAGCCAATAGGCACCCTACTCGCGAAGCCCCACCCCTTAGTCCCAAAACGGCAGGGGAGCACCAGGAAGCGCTGAACGAGCTGATTTGCGGTGATGGACTAAGTATGAGGCGGGACTTCCGGGGCAGCCCAAGTAGGTGTTTTTGGGAGGCGTAGAGGGAAGGAAAGGACACGTCAGCATCTGGCCGTGGGGCGCGGAGGGCCATGGGAGCCCCAAGGGCGGGGCCAGCCTCACCCTCCCCGCGGCCTGTCCCCGCCCCTCGCGCCCCGCCCCTCGGGCAGTGGGGAGCCCACGTGGAAGCCGGCGTTGCGGTTGATTGCGTCTGGACTGGAGAGCGCAGATCAGGATTAGGGAACCAGAGGGGCCAAGCGCTGGAGGGATCTCTGAGCTGCACGCCGACTTCCTACATTTCACCTCAGCAGAGAATGTGGAGAGAACTTGGGGAAGTTGGAGCTTTGTGAAAGGTCTTGCCAGTGTCGGCCTTGACCTGGAATGCGGCCGCGCGTGCTCCTTGCGGTCAGGAGTATACAGCGCTTGTCAGGCCCTCCACTGATATTTGTTGACGGAAGGAATAAATATCTCTTACATGACGGGTCCTGTACACTAGGGCGAATGACTTCGTTCTTGGGCCTCTTCCCTGCAACTCCAAGCAAGGTTAGGAAAAGCCTTGGCATGCACACTTCCTGGGCTGGGACGAGGCAGACCTTGTTCAAATGTGGTGAACGCCTCCAACCTCTCCTCTCCTCTCCTATCCCCAGCTTTTTGAGTTAAGAGATAGGGGGAGGGACCGTAGTGACAGGATCTACATATATTTAAATGAATGTTTAGAGAGAACTAAAATTCGTCTGGTGCACTCTGTGGAGCCCAGGGCCTTACATGTAATATGTCATTTAATAGGGAAACCTGCCCAACATTGAAGATACCACTTTGTAGCTCCGTTTCGAATAGGTAGTTTGCTTGTTCTACCACTTCACCTGTTTCAAGGTCAAGTTTTGGGGTCTGCATCTTTCTATATCTCCAGTGCTACTTCTATATCATGAATTTGCCAAAGAAACAGAAAAGAAATCTTGCTGGAGACTCATTTCATCTGATTATACCACTCTCCATCTGGTTGGGGGCTGGGGTTTAGCTCAGTTGGTAGAGCGCTTGCTCTGCATGCTCTGAGAGCCAAGCACCACAAAAATGGGAGAAGGACCTGGCTGCCCACTCCCCAAAACCAATAAGCCATTGAAAACCCTATCAGTAGCAGAGAAGCATGACAATAGTGTTTCACCTATTGTACATAGGGTCCCCATGAGCTGATACTCATTTGACCACACCTAACAACCACACAAATATAAGGAATGCCTGCAGCCATAACACCCAGGCATCCAGTGCCTGCAGCCATAACACCCTGGCATCCAGTCTGGTCAGATCATGGAAGCTAAGCAGGGTCAGGCCTGGTTAGTACTTAGATGAGAGACCACCTGGGAATACTGGGTGCTGTAGGCTTGGGAAAAGGACTCAGCTACCCACTCCCAAAATAATCAGCCAGGGAAAACCCTATGAATAATAGAAAAGCACTAACAAAAGGCTGGGCATGACACAATGTCGGGAAATGTTTTGTTCTTTTGTAGGTATGGTCACTATGAGTCAGACCTAACTCTACAAGAAGTAACAACAGCAACAGCAAGAACCATGTGGTTGAGGTAGATGTCCACCCTGCCCAATGCCTATCCTGGTACTCCTCTACCCAATAATCCTGGATAACTTCAATATTTATGATCAAGACCTATTCAGTAGTACCCTGTCCTTTCAGCAACTTTACCTCATCTTTAGTGAACTTGACCTTTGCACAGTTTAACCACCTTCTCCAGAGCAGGTGAAGCAGTATAAATTCATGGATGAAACTGTAAATCCAGACACCTCTTTTTCTGTTCATAATTGCTGTCCTTTCTCCCTGCTCACCTAGTTAGTTCCCCTTTACCTTGTATTGGTTATCTATTGCTGCATAACAAGCCTACTAGTAATAATACAAATATACTGAGTGTGCCAAAAAATATGTATACACATTTAAAGAGATGTTACCTATGTATTATTTTTCGAAGTTGAATTGAATCACAATAGCAATGTATAGTACGATGTTTGCTCAAAAGATGACATTAATCAAATGAATGCTAGTGCCATCATGCAATAGGTAGAACATCAAAGTGATAGAATCACATTTGTCATTTGAGGAGCTAAAGACTATTTTGAAGTGGTATTTGAAATTCCAGAACATTATGGAAGTATGACAGTGGAGGCATTAGTATGCAACAGATCCTCCAATACACCTGGCAATTGCACACGTTCATGATAGGTTTGAGACATATGGTACTATGTGTGATGTGCACAAAGGAGGCCACAGGGGACCTCGCAGAGCAACAAGTCTTACTTTTGCTGTGGTATCCATTCGAGCACCTCTTGTAATTGCAGAAGTCAAACATGACTTCTATTCATCTTTTGTTATCACTACTTATTATTACAATTTTACCAATATTTTCCTTTCTTAAAATTGTATGCATCTTAGCACCCTCTGTCTACTGAGTACTAAATACATGCACAGAATAGACTTTACCAAATGCTTTTCCCTACATTACATAATTTAATCCTTAAGACAACCCTACAAAATAGATATAATCAATCTCTTTCATCAAAGGAGGACATTAATATGTTAAAAAAAAGATAAGCAAGTAACTCTAGGTCAAAAGCTTAAGGGATGGAATCAAGATTTGAACTTCAAACTTTCTACCATATATAGTCCATTCATAGAGATTTGACTAGTCTGCTTCTAAAGTAGACAAACATACCCTGTCAGCTTCAGCCTGCAACTATAGAGTCCAGAAACTGGACAGAGTTTTCACCTTCCCAGTAAACTTCCTTTGGGGGAAATAAAAGAAAATGCTCCTGTAAAGGAACTTGCTGCCTCCATTCTCCCAGCCCACCTCCACCTTCAACCCATCCTCCATACTGTTAACCTGATGTTCTTTCTGAAATGCAGTTCTCGATCACTTCAACCCTCTCTGCTTCAGGATAAAGTTTCAGCTTCTTTGCATAGCACCCTTACCACCTGGGCCTGGCCTACTTTTTCAGCTTCTTTTATTCTCCTCCTCCTCTTTTTGAGGTTTTATACAAACCCAAGTTGTCTGGATCAGTGCTATCTAAAAGAACTTTATACAATGATGAAAATCTTCTTTATATGCTCCATCCAACGTGATAGCCACTAGCCACTTATGGCTAATGAGCACTCACAATGTGGCTGGGACAACTGAAGAAATTAATTTTTAATGTTATATAATTTTCATTAATTATACCAAAAAGAAATAGTTGATGACCAACCATTTCAAGAGGTTGCATATGATGAAGAACCTATGCTACTTAAGGACCAAGCAGAAGCTGCCTTGAAGGAATTGGCAAAACATAATGCTACAGGAATTGATGGAATACCAACTGAGATGTTTCAACAAATAGATGCAACACTGGAGGTGT